>MKYW01000153.1:129648-151985 GCA_015776835.1 Aphidius ervi | reverse complement strand
ATTATTATTATTATTATTATTATTATTATTATTATTATTATTATTATTATTATTATTATTATTATTCAGCGTGACATGGAACTACTCTGAAAGAAGTTTCACTTCCCCCGCGCGTACTCGCAACACGCTGATTTTTTTTTTATGATTTTTAAATATACGTCGGTCAGTTACATTTGTTTCATCATAAATGTTTTTTGGAAAAATCATTGGTCGTTGTTTAATTTTTTCGATGTTATTAAATTTTAACGTATTCTGATTTTTTAATTCATATCTTGATTTATACTGTATGTATTTATTAATCATTTGCTTTTGTTCTAATTCTGATAAAGTATCAAATTTTTTTTCTTTTTTATCAAGTAAAAATTGATATTTACAGTTTGATAATTCATGACTATCAAAGCATAATATACATCCAGCATTTTCAATGATGTCTTGTTTTGAATATTCTACTTTTTTTTTACGAATATGAAAAAAATACTCATCTTTTTTATCAGTACATTGAGGTAAAAAGTTTTGAATATTTTTTAATTCATTTATTGTGTGACAACTGTGTATTTCATTAGTTACCTAATGAATTATTATTATTAATTGGTTGAAATCGAAATTCATATGATGAGTTTTTGTTTTTTGTTAAATCAATCAAATTTATACGTGCATTATATTTTGTTTTCCAGTATTCGAATAAAAAATATTTATAATGTTCATACATAAATTTAATGACCGCTTTAAAAGTAAATTTACCATCATGTTCTGTGACATCCGGAAATTTAAATATAAATGGCTCGTCATAAGAAATGATTGGATATTTTTTTTCAAAAATATAATGTTTTACAACATTTATATCAAGTATATCCAATTTCACTATGAACGGTGGTTTATTTGTCATTCCAACGGAAATTTTTTTTATTTCTTTACCGTTTTTTGATACATCATAAATTGCTTTTTTTGTGAATTTTTTTACGTTACTGCTTTTCATTTGATTTATTTTCTCTGGTATAGTTTCTAAATACCATGAACTATCAATAAAATTAACCTGAAAATAATTTTATTTAAGTATGTATGTATATGTATGTATTATTGTTATTATTATTTATTTTTATTTATATTTACTGACCATTGTAGCTCCATTACCATAAATTTTTTTAATTGGTAAATCTTCAATCAAATTTATTTCTGTTTTGTCACTTTCATTAGATATTGTTATAGAGACGATTTTTTTATGTGTGTTACAAATGTCATTTGGATTAACTGTAATTAAAAATTTAAAATATTATGTTAAAATATTTTTTATATTTATTATTTAAAATATAAAATAAATATTTACCATCAATTTCCATTGCAGTAGCCATGATGAATGATTGAAGTTAATAATGATTATTATAGGAAAAGAAAAGGAGAGAGAGAGAGAGAGAGAGAGAGAGAGAAGGAGGAAAAAAAATAAACAATAAACCAAAATATTCATATTAACAATTATAATAATAATAATTTATAACTTATAATTTTAACATTATGTTTATAAATTATAAATTATATTGTACAGCTTCAATATGCTCTACTTCATTCAACATTGATATTGGTTATAGATATAATTTCATTGCTGTTATTTTTGTCAGTGAACTACAACTTTTAAATTATCATTTTGTAATATTTTTTATAGATATTTTTGTTTATTTTATTGTATAGTTCTAATGCATATTAACGTGGCCATCAATTGTTAAAAATAAATAAACGTATTTTCTAATAATAATAATAATAATAATAACAATAGTGGTGTGAAAAAAACACGTGGTAAAAACAAATTTAGAAAAAAAAATAATTTCGAAATTTTGTTAGATTTGTTTTTATGTTAAATTATATTTCGAATGGAAGTTTTTAGAAAACCAAATAAAAGTTCAAGTAGTATTTAAAGAAATAGTCATTAAATTAACAAAATAAAATCATTGGAGCATCATTTTAATTTTTACGAATGTTATTTTATATCTGTAACAAATTAAATATTAAATATCACAATATACACTTTTTAATACAATTGATGAATAATATTTTTAACATTAAGGTAAATAGCACCAACATCTGTAACAAATTTTAAAGATGATGTTTAATAATTATCTTAATCATTTTTATCATAAATAAACCGGAATTTTTTTGTGATTCTTAGAATAAAACATTTTTACTAAAACGACGTGTTAAAATATGCACTTGTTCATTCATAATTGATCAATAATATTTATTAATAAATATAAAAAATATAAATTTATTATTATTATTGCTTTTATATTCATTTAATCATGCTGCAGCATTCTTAATAGACCATAAATTTATATTATTTATTTTCAGAATTGACTTATAAGTGCAAAGAAAATGTCTATTAAGAAAAACCAACAAGCCACAGCTGTTGATGTTGGAGAGAAAAGAGACATAATAAAAACAACTAATAATGGGACGACAGATATTCTAAACAGTATTTTTAGTGTATGTACAAATCTAAAACACCTTGATATTCGATTTAGTTGTTATGATATAGCTGAACTTCCACTCTCATACTGGGAGAATTTTAGATACTTGGAATTTCTCAGAATTAGTTGTCATACACTATCTAATGAATTAGAAATGAAAATCGTGAAATATTAAAAAAATTCAAAATATTTAAATTTATATAATATCTCGCAAATAACAAATGAAATTGCTTTGAAAAAATTAACAGAATTGAAAAATCTTGAATGTCTATGACTGTTTAGTCACATTAAAGTCAGTTACAAATCAATATTTGCAATTTCCAACAATTGTAAAAAGCTTAAACGTTTGGAAATTCCCAGTTGCCATATAATACAATCTGTTGATAATGAAGCACTTCCATCTGATCTCATCAACACTAGTCCACATTTGTATAAATCTGTTTTTGATGAGTTATCAAAATTAAAATATCTTGAACATTCAAATTTAAAATTTGTAAGAAATCTTGAAGATAGTACAATTATTGCTATTGCTAATAATTGTAGAAATCTAAAATCTTTAAATATCCAAGGTTGCAGGACTATTGGTGAAACAGCTCTCAATGTTTTATTAAACTTGAAAAATTTACAAGAATAAAATGTAAACTATCTTAATATTACAGACAACTTCATCATCAAATTAAAAGGAATAAAAATATTTCATTGTGCTTTTTGCAAGCAACTTACTGATACTGGTATCATTAGGTTTATAAAAAATCACCCAGACTTTGAATATCTTAATATTGCAAATGAAAATAATCCATCAATTTCAATTGATTTAGTCACTGGTGCTGATAAGGCAACTAAAAATCGTAAAAATGGTATTATTTTGTACGTAAACCTTTATGATGAAAAGCTGATAACAGCTTCTAAGTTCATTGAATCTCAATAGTTAGTAATTGGTCAAAGTATATTCAAGTAATCAATTTTCTGATTGATGTGCGATATTAAAATTTATTTATTCATGTTAGAATTATTATAAAAACAATTTTATAATTCAGAAGAAAAATCAACACATTATTCAGTAAAAAAATTATTGATTTTATCATTTGATTTTACTTGTACTTGTAACTTTTATATCACAAGTTTGTATTTTACTTGGAATTGGAACAAACAATTCGTAAAAATGAAAAGAAAAACAATTTAAAAAAAGCATTTATTAAAGTAAATAAATTGCAATAGCATAGGATTAAAGATTGTTTTTCTTTTTTCGCTACAATAATTAATAATAAAATCAAAAACATATTTTATTCAACAGTTTTTATTTCAATAAACCGCAAAATATGAAAAGTAAATTTTAAAAAATCATAAATCACATGATAAGTAGATTAAAAGCAAGAATTAAAAATTATTATTAAATGTTTTATAAACAAATTATAATAAATGTTTTTTATCATAAAAATAAATGTTAATGGTTTTGTATAAATTTCATAATGTCTTTTTTTTATAATAAGCACGTGTGAAGTTTCCTGGTGGTGGTGGTGGTGGCATTGGATTACCAGGTTGCATGAAATATGTTGGATTTGATTGATATTCATAAGGCACAAATTGTGCTGGTGGTGGTGGTGGTAGTGGTGGCGGTGCCCCTATATGTAGTACTGAACCCATACGCATTGTATTAACTGATGGTGGTGGTACTGATATATTTGTTGGTGGAAATCCTGTTGGAGAAACACCAGGTGCATTTTGAAAATTTTGTTGATAATTTGGAAAATGCGATTGTGATATTGATGGGTCCAGTTGATCTGGTTGTTGATAGCCATTTGATGTTACTATTGTTGAATCAATTTTTGGTATTTTACTTGGTGTTAAAACCATAAATTTTAAAAATAAATATATATTCTTAATAAAGCTTTAATAATAAAAATTATGTTATTAGTTTAATAATAATATATTTTATACCATTTGGAGGATTTGATGGTTAATCAATAGGTGTTATTGATGGAGTTTGATTTTCTCGTGATGCTTGTTGACTTGCTGGTTTTAATGGTGGTGAATCTGGTTGTTTTGGTTGATTAACTTGTAAATAGTAATTGTTGGATATATTGCCCGTTAAGGGATTTATATCTGGTAATGAATTTTAGGATAAGTAATTTAAATAATCAACACAATAATTAATTTTTGTTTGTTATCGTTTAATTTTGATAATTGTCATTTAAATTATTATTGAAATTTTATATTATTATTCAATCTATTTATTAAATTAATTTAATTTTATTTTATTAACTTGTGAATTTATTTAAGTTGATTTTTTTTGGATGAGCAAGTGACAAGAGAGAGTTCCGTAGGCTACGGGATTGCGAATGCAACTTAACTGAAAAAAGGTCCAGGACGCTAACCAGCTTCTGGGCCTTAGTATATGAAAATTCTGGAAAATTCTAGAAGGCCAAACGACGCCGGTGTAACCAAGCGTCGTTTGGAACCGACAAAAGTTCCAAAATGTTTTTACATTTATTTTATTTTATTCCTCGAAAGACTGGGTGGTCTTCGAGGTCAGCGTCCTAATCCTCATTGTCCTCAAACTGCAACATCTTTCTAATGGCAAACCATTTCTAATGGCATTTGATGTACTAAATAAACAACGTGGTCTTGCTGAAGTTACTGAAATGATTAGAACAAGTGATTTAGTACTTTGTTGTGCTTTGTTTTGAAAATAACCTGGAGACCCTGGGGTTAACACATGGAGTTTAATAAACATTGATAAACATTCTCCCCTCCACAACACTCTAAAACCGGCGTTAGACATGCCTTAAGACTAAAATACCGTATCAAACCATGCTGGTAATGCAGACATCTAGCTGCGATCACATTAATAATGTTTTTGTGGATTTGTTTGTTTATTTATTTTTTTTATTGACCCGTGTACCAAACATACAGAATTGACTAATTAAAGTTCATCAATAAATTAATACATTTATTTAAAAATAAAAAAAAATCGAAGAAACAATTGAGGTAAATCAAAATTTATAACTTTAACAATTTGACATTAAATATAATTTTATTGATGTTAATTTTACTGGTAATTACTGGTAAATCATCAATCTTTATTTGATCTACGTTATTTATTTTTATTTATCTAATTTATTTTTAATATGTTATATGTTTATTATTATTATTATTAACAAATAAAAAGGTATAATTTAGCCAAGATAGAAAAATTTAAATAAAATGAATATTAACAATAATGATAATTCACCAGAGCCAGAGAATCCAACTCTTGAAGTTTATAAAATTAAAAAAAAAACTGATGATCCATATCACAGTATACATTTATATTTTGATAAAAAAAAAGATTTTACAAATAAGGATTTACTTGAAAAAGTTGAAATAAGTTTAAATTTTATAAAAAGAAATTTAGATGTCACAGAAGTATCATTACATGGTGGACCATCATTTAATATATCAATTGATAGATTTTATAATGATGAAGAATTTATAAATGAATGGAAAACATTTAATGATGATTTAATTAATAAACCACGTGAAACATTAAATTTTCTTGGTTTAGCATTACATCATGTATTAGCTGAAAAACCAATGGATCCATTATCAATTGATAATACAAATTTACCAATGATACGTGTTAAAATAATAAATTTAAAACGAAAAATACCATTACGTGATATTAAATTAATATATCATGGTAAATTAATATCAACAAGAGGTTGTGTTGTTAGAATTGGACGTACAAAACATATACATAATTGGATACCATTTACATGTAATAAATGTCCAAATTGGCAAATTGAAAAACAACCTGATGGTATATATACATTACCAAATAAATGTAATGAATGTGGCAATGGTAAATTTAAACCACGTTGTGATTCACGTGATGTTAAAACAACACCATTTCAAATAATAAAATTACAAGAACATTTTAATGTAAAACACGATGATCGTGGAAAAATGCCAAGAATATTAGAAGTTGAATTATTTGATGATCTTGTTGAAACATGTATGCCAGGTGATGATATAACTGTTGTTGGTATAATTTAATTACGTGGTACTGATGATGGAAATTTAAAAAAATCAATAATAACAAGTTCAACTTCAATGTATATAGAAGCAATATCAATTGTTAATAATAAAAATAAATCAAAAGGTATAACTGAAATTGGTATTGATTTTAATATGCAGTATAATATTGAAATTAAAAAAATACATGTTTCACAAGATGTATTTACATTACTTGTACATTCATTATGTCCAACAATATATGGTCATGAATTAGTTAAAGCTGGTTTATTATTATCACTTATTGGTGGTTCATCAAAACATGAATCATTACGTAATGATTTACATGTATTAATTGTTGGTGATCCTGGTCTTGGTAAATCACAAATGTTACAAGCATGTAATCGTGTTGCTGTTAAAAGTGTATATGTTTGTGGTAATTCAAGTACATCATCTGGTTTAACAATAACACTTACTAAAGAAAATGGAACCAATGATTTTGCACTTGAACCAGGTGCACTTGTACTTGCTGATAAAGGTTCATGTATTATTAATGAATTTGATAAAATGCCAACACAACATCAAGCATTACTTGAAGCAATGGAACAATCACGTGTTAGTGTTGCAAAAGCAGGTATTATTTCTTCATTACCAGCAAGAACATCAATACTTGCTGCTGCAAATCCAATTGGTGGACGTTATAATAAAAATAAAAGTGTTACAGAAAATTTAAATCTAAGTCAACCATTATTATCAAGATTTGATTTAATTTATCTATTATTAGATCAACCAAATGAACAACTTGATAAACTTTTATGTTCACATGTTATGAAGAATCATACTGGATTGAAAAGAACTCGTGCAATGAGATATGCTGATGATCAAATGTCAACAGCACAAAGTACAAATAATGAATTAACTAATCTTCAAGAAAAACTATCTGGTGCAATTGATCAAGATATAATACCACAAGCAATGCTAAGAAAATACATAGCATATGCAAAACAATATGTTAAACCAAAACTTTCAACTGAAGCTGCTAAATTATTACAAGATTATTATCTTAGTCTTAGAGAAATGAATAATATATTTGGAAGTTTACCAATTTTTATACGTCAATTAGAAGCATTAATTAGATTGACGGAAGCAAGAGCAAAAGTTGAACTACGTACTATTGCTAATGTAGATGATGCACGTAAAATTATTGAAATATTGAAATATACAATATTAAGTGTACCACCACCATCACCAACACCACCAAGTTTATCTGATATACGTATAACAAATGATACTGGTAGAATAACTGCAATGAAAGTTAATGCATTTGTTATATTTCTTCGTGAACAAACTGCTGGTGATGATAATAAATTATATACTGATATTGAACTTAAAGATATTGCTGATGCTGCTGGTATTGTTATTGAAAATTTTAGTTTATTTATTAATAGACTTAATGAAGAAGGTATATTAATAAAACATCCAAATGGTCGTTACAAATTTATCAACATGTAGTAAAAAAAAAAAAAAAAACTACTTTTCTTCTATTAAATTTAATTATATATAAATATTTATAATAATATTTATTTTTATATTTCAAATTAATTCGTTTTAAAATGTTATTGTTCATATCATTAATAGAGTGTTTATTATTTTCTTATTGTATAATATCATTGAATTTGTTATCTTGTAATGATATGTTATTATTTATCATTATTGTTGCTAATATGATTTTAATAAAATGGCAAAATTATGGAGCTCGATGATCATCGTGTTCTTGGCAATAATCAGCATTAATTATATATCAGCTGCTGAAAATAACTAAAAAAAATAAAATTGATCGTACAATTGATTTATCAAGCCAAATTGCAAAAACAACAATTAAACTTCAAATAACAAATCCAGGCAAGTCATTGTTGTTGATCATGTTTTTGATAATATGATTATTGATGAGCTTGTTGTTAAAATTATTCTACTAGAAAGATTTAAAAACTTTCAATTATCAACACCTTATGATGTTGTACAACTACCAGATACACTTCATTATTATTATCTTGATACTACTGGACGTCCTATTATATCAATGACAAAAACAAATCTTGTTGAAAGTCATATTCAAAATTTTAAATTGAAATACATAATTAAAATGAAATGATGATGTTCCAGGAGCCACTTCTTGTTGTTGCTTCATATTATCTCATGTTTTTGTTGATTGTTGTCTATGTAAGACTTGATTTTTCAATTGACAAAAAAGATTCTTCTTTTTCAAAAAATGAATTGACGCATAGAAGGACGTCGGAGTTAACTTGATGAAACTTAGAAAAAATAAGAAGCCCTGTGGTCTAGTGGTCAAGGCGTTTGCCCGGAAAGCAAAAGACCCGGGTTCGATTCCCGGCGGGGGAACTTCGTTATTTTTTCTAAGTTTCTGGTTTTTTTCAAAAAAAACTTGTTGAAGAAAAAAAAAACAATTGGTAAAAAAACTGAATAGATAATATAATGATTTTTTTTTTTTAAATACAAAAATATTTAAATAATTAAAGAAAATAAAGAATAAAAAAATAGTCATATGAAAAACTTCTATAAAAAATAAAAATTGTAAAATTTAAGAGAATTTTTAAAATCCTTTTGTGATATTAATAATAATAATAAATTGTTGTTTAAATAAATAAAATCACTTATCTCCAACCCTGATCCTTTGTCATCCTGTATAAAAAAAATCAAGACGACGAGCTAAAAACTTTGGTTACTTAAGTAATTGGTATTTTTTTTTTAATTTTTTCATTATTCTTCATTTGTCACTAATTTTTACAATGCAATAATAATAATAAAATTCAAAAAATATTCTCATTATTGTAACTCTTGTGTCTGTTAAAATATGCGGTTCTTTTTTCTTATTATTTTTAATATAGAATATTACTTGTCAAATTAAATTAACAATAAAATACTCAATTTTTTTACCTTAATTATATTTTCATAATTTTCTAATAACGTTATTTTTTCTTGATTTTTATTTTTAAAAAAAAATTCCAAAATCTTTGTAAAAAAAATCATGTGTGTATGGTGGTGGTGTTTGAGGCATGCGCATTAAAAATTTAATTTGGCTCTTAAATTTTAAATGTACTCAGGGGAAAATCAAGGTAAAAATAGTAGAAAAGGAAGAAATTTTGATTATCAACCAAAATCCATAATGGCGTCTGAAATTCTATAATTTACCGCTAGAGCGCACACACAGCCGCAACGCTGCTACACTAGTCTACATCAATTGTAATTTGTATGTATCTACAATAAAGATTCTACATATCTCGAATCTCGGTCTTCTCGAATCTCGCCTGTGGCTTTGGTTAGATGAGGTTGTGCATTGCTCGTTGACAAAAAAAAAAGTAAAAAATTCATCAATTTATTGAGGTAAGAATATTATACAATCTAATGAAATTTAGATTATATTTATGATATGAATTAATTAATTATTAATTATTTTTGTATATTTTCGTATTTGTTATAGAAATCAAAAGCCAAAAGTGAAAAAGTGTCTTTCCACTCATTTACTAAATTCCTAACCTATACAATTTAATTATCCAGCTTTGTTATAAAATTATTTATCGGTATTATTATTATTATTATTGTTAATATGAATATTTTTGTTTATTGTTTAATGATTAGAGATTATCAAACTTAAATGTGTCGATAATCAACCTGAATTTATTTCAAATCTAATTGTTGGACAATAAAAAAAAATAAATTTTTTTTTCGTTAAATTTTTTTCTTTTATTTAATTATTTATCGGTATTATTATTGTTATTATTAATATTTTTGTTTATTGTTCGAAAATTAGAGATAATCAAACTTCATTGTGTGAATTATCAATCTGAATTTATTTCAAATCTAATTGAACAAAAAAAAAAAATAATCGAAAATATATAGTGTATCCTTTTTTTTTCCCTTCTTTTCTTTTCCTATAATAATCATTATTAACTTCAATCATTCATCATGGCTACTGCAAAAGAAATTGATGGTATATAATTATTTTATATTTTAAATATCAAATATTTAAACATAATATTTTAAATTACATTTTACAAAACAATAAATTTGAAAAAAAAACATTTTATCATATACTTATTGTTTTTTTTTTTTTTTTTTTTAGATAATCAATGTGCATCATTACAAAATCCTACTATAAATCCATTTACCAAACAACCATACTCAAAAAAATATCTGCAGGACTTGAAAAAACGTCAAAAATTACCAGTCTACAATTTTAAACAAATATTTATGGATTATTTAGAAGAAGAAGAAATCAAGTGCATAATTCTTACAGGAGAAACTGGGTCTGGTAAATCAACTCAAATACCTCAATGGTGTTTAGAATATTCGAGAAAAATAAATAATACAAAAACAATTGTGTGTACACAACCACGAAAAGTTGCATTAATAGAACTTGCAAAAAAAGTTGCATCTGAAATTGACGTAAAACTTGGTACTATCGTTGGTTATAATGTTCGATTTGACAGAAAGTCCGATAAAACTACAAAATTAATATTTATGACAACAGGAGTCTTGTTACATGAAGTAATATCAGATATAAAAATTGATGAATATCATATTATAATTATTGATGAAGCACATGAACGTCAAATTGATATTGATATGTTGATTTCATTAGTATACTATTCATTAAAAAATAGAGATGATTTAAAAATAATTATCATGAGTGCAACTCTTGACACTGAAAAATTTCAAAAATTTTTTGATAAATCACCACTTCTTTCAATATCTGGTTTTACATATCCAATTGAAATAATTTATAATAATGAATGTACTGTTGATGAACAATTTGCTAATGGAATTGATGAGATATTAGAAAAAATTGCAGAAGTAGTAGTTCAAATTCATTCTAATAATACAAATGGTGATATATTAGTTTTTTTGTCGGGTAAAGAAGATATTTTAAATACAGAAAAATATATTGAAAGTAAATTAGAGCAAACATCTCCTTTAAATAAATTATCTATTATTCATCTTCATGGACAATTATCAAAATGTGATCAAGACAAGGCTTTATATAAGCGAAAAGAAAGAAGAGTAATTTTAGCAACAAATATTGCTGAAACATCATTAACTATAGATAATATTGTGTTCGTAATTGATAGTGGTTACATAAAAGAATCGAATTATAATTACGAAGAACAAATTTACAAATTGCCAATGATAAAAATATCAAAAGCATGTGCTGATCAGCGAAAAGGTCGTACTGGAAGAGTATGTGAAGGCACATGTTATCGCATGTATTCTCAAAATGATTATAATAATATGGTAGATAATCGAGAAAGTGAAATGATTTTTGAAAATATAGAGAGTATGTTTTTACAATTGAAAACAATTGGTAATGTTGATTTGAATTTACTTGGATTTCTAGATCCTGTGCCATCTCAAAAATTACTTTCAACACTTGAAAATTTGATACACTATGGATGCCTTGAAAATGATCAACAAATTACTGAACTTGGTAAAATAATAAAAAAATTTCCAATAAAACCATGTTTGGCTAAAATTTTATTTGAATCATATCAGTATAATTGTACTGATCGAATATTTAAAATTGTTTCAATGCTAGAAAGTCCATCAGTATTTATAATTCCAAAAAAAGAATTGACTGAACAATGTGCAAAAGCAATTAATAAATTTATCAATGATGATAATGATTTTTTAACATTATACAACATTTTTGAAGAATATAACAATTCAAAAAAGAAAGATCAGTACTGGTGTAAAGCAAATTTTTTAAATGAAACATCATTAAAATATGCTTCAAATATATATGACCAATTAATTGAAATTGCAAAAAAATTAAATTTAGCAAATAATTTAAAATCAAAATTTCCAAAAAACGATGGAATTAATATTAAAAAAGTATTAGTTTCTGGTTTTTTTATGCAAGCAGCTAAACACATAGATAATTCTGATAAATATAATACAATTTTGAGTTTGAATGAAAAATCCATGAACTTAGATAGACGCAATAGTTCTAGTTCTAATAATCAGCCAGATAAGTGGATAATTTACTATAAATGTATAAAAATAAGAAATAAATATATTTTGAACACCGTTACATCTATTGAACGTAAGTTATTTTTTTTTCTTTTATATTATTATATGAAAAATATTTTTAATAAATAAAATAATTTTTTTTTTAATTAATTTACAGCTAAATGGCTTCTGGAGATGGCACCAAATTATTATAAAAATTTATTATCTAAAAAAAAAATTAAAGAAAAAGGAAACATGATGATTGAAGAACTTCAAATGTTACAAACATAAATACAAGATGTCATTTGAATAATGAATCAAACTTTTATTGCTTTATACTGAGTAACAACTTTATCGACAAATAGATATGAAGAATGACTAAACGAGGCATTTAATATTGTTGCAAATAAATTTATAAAAAATATTCATTCAATTAATAATAATAATAGCTAAATTAAAATCGTGAAAGACTGCGTTATAAGCTGCTTTAAGCTATCCAACAAACTCTGGGATTTTCATTAGTATAATATATTTATTTATTTCAAAAAATACATACTAAACTCAATCATTCAACTAATGTATAATTTAGCCAAAACAAAGAAACATGATTAATATTAATGTATGTATTTATTCTTGTCAGACGTTAAAATTATTAGCTGGTCCATGGTTCATTGTCTGAATATTATTATATATTTTTTTTAAATAATACATAAATAAATTATGTTGATAAATAATTAAAACGTTTGTAATAAATTAAAAAAATTTTTTAATAAATTAGATAAAAAAAAATTTTTCTTGAGAACCTTTGACTTTTATAAGTTCTTTTAAACGTCCATTTATTGTTAAATTTATTTTTTTAAAGTATTCTTTTATTACCTGGGGTATGCTTAATTGTATTTTATCAATTTCATTGCATAACTTAAATTCTCACGAGCATTATAATTATTATCAGCATCTTTATTATTTTTTTTTAACAATTCTTATTTTAGTATTTAGAAATATTTTTCCCATAGATCTTACATGACTATCAATTCCAAATGTGATTAATGGTAATGCCTCTTTACGAGCTGGTGCAGATGCACTCATTGTTCTTTTGAGTCCAATTATGTGTTGTTTTTAAAATCGTTCATCATTTGCCATCAACTAGAGAACTGGTCATATAAAAAATAATTAACAATCTATTTTATTCCAGTATACGTCAAAAAGAAAAAAAAAAAAAATGACATTTATTTAAACATTTTTACTAAAATCATAATTAATCATAATTGGATTGTTTATTTTCTAAATTTATTTATAATACACCATAATATATTATTAATAATGTTAAATAAATTTTCTTCAGCCTTTACGTATCTCAGTATAAAACGTAAGTTATCAGCAAGATCTGACAGAGTTAAGAGTGTTGATCTACATTCAACATAACCATGAATGTTATGCTCACTTTATCAGGAAAATGTCAACATCTGAAATTATGAAACTCAATTATTAATCAAGATATTTGAAGTATGTGATTCATTACCAGTTAAAATAGCTAAATTGGATTGTAGCTGGTTCAGATAATATGATGGTACGTGTATTTAATTATAATACACTTAAAAAAGTACATTCATTTGAAGTACACAGTGATTATGTCGAAAGTATTGCTGTACATCCAACTCAACCCATTTATACTCAAATTCCTAACCTATACAATTTAATTATCCAGCTTTGTTATAAAATTATTTATCGGTATTATTATTATTATTATTGTTAATATGAATATTTATGTTTATTGTTTAATGATTAGAGATTATCAAACTCAAATGTGTCGATAATCAACCTGAATTTATTTCAAATCTAATTGTTGGACAATAAAAAAAAATAAATTTTTTTTTCGTTAAATTTTTTTCTTTTGATTAATTATTTATCGGTATTATTATTGTTATTATTATTAATATTTTTGTTTATTGTTCGAAAATTAGAGATAATCAAACTTTATTGTGTCGATTATCAATCTGAATTTATTTCAAATCTAATTGAACAATAAAAAAACATAATGGAAAATATATATAGGTAGTTTATCTTTTCTTTTTTTTTTCCTCCTTTTCTTTCCCTATAATAATCATTATTAACTTCATCATCAACATTCATCATGGCTACTGCAATGGAAATTGATGGTAAATATTTATTTTATATTTTAAATAATAAATATAAAAAATATTGAAACATAATATTTTAAATTTTTAATTACAGTTAATCCAAAGATTGAAATAATAAAGATTGAAAAAATTTGTCCATCAATGAAAGCTAGAAATTTCTGTCAACTTGGTTTGTACTGCCCATACAATCATGGTACAAGTTTCCATTTAAATGATGTAGCCAATATAATTACGACTAATATGGATATAAATCAATCTTCAACAAATAATGTAAATAACAATATTAAAACATTAGATAAAAATATTGATCAGGAAAAATATGCTTCAATATTATTATCAGCAGAAATTCATAATAAAATAAATTTCACAAACCATTTATTTGAAAGACATCTTGAAATATATGGCAAAGACGTAACAATGGTTCGTAAACTATAATAATAATAATAATAATAATAATAATAATAATAATAATAATAATAATAATAATAATAAGAATAACAATAGTCTGAAACAAAAATTATTATTTATCTTTAGGTAAATTTAATAAAAATATCATCTTTGCTAGACACTGAAAACTTAAATATGCCAACAAAAAAACCAACGTACTCAAAACATGCAAATACCAAGTAATGATATTCCTTAATCAATAAATATATGAATTTATTTATTAATAAACTATTTAAAAAATTAATATATACATAAATATACTAATTAATTTTCATTTACTAATCAAATAGGTACAAAAAATCAAAGCAACAAGAAAAAGAAGACACTGAAAACTTAAATATGCCAACAAAAAAACCAACGTACTCAAAACATGCAAAAACCAAGTAATGATATTCCTCAATTAACAAAAATATATGAATTTATTTATTAATAAACTATTTAAAAAGTTAATATATACATAAATATACTAATTATTTTTCATTTACTAATCAAATAGGTACAAAAAATCAAAGCAACAAGAAAAAGAAGCAAAAGAAAATGTTACAATACCTCTACTTTTAAATGAACTAGATGTTCAATTTTTTTGTCCAGAACAATGTTCCATCATAAAATATACATCATGTGAATCATTTGCGTTGCATTACATCGTTTATCATGATTATCCAATTATATATTATAGTGAACCGATACAATTAAGATTTATTATGGATATACCTTTAAAAAGACAACTCAATACCAAAAAATTTACGTATCGATGCATTATAAAGTTCATGAATGAATATAATCACTTTTTTTTATTAGAATGTTGGGATGATGACACAGAAATTTTCTTTTCATTATATGATTTTACTGAAAAAGAAACTTCAGAATATCATCATCGAATTGAAATTGTCGATCAGGAAAATGCTTCAGGATTTAGTCAAGAAACCTTGACAATTAATGATTATATAAAGAGTGAATTAAAAGACAAATTTAAAACATCAATGAGATACTTAAAAAGTGAAGCATACATTCTTTATATACAACCAATCAAGGATAAAGCTTATCAAATACATGAGCTTCTATTAAAAAAAGGTTGTCGAATATGTTTTAATAAACATACTGAAGATGACTGTGATTTTAATTTTATTTTAAATAATAAAAATGATAAATTCATAAACTTATCTGAAGAAGAAAAAAAAAAAAAATGCATTGAAAATTTTATAAATAAACAAAAAGTAAGGAAAATTCATCATCAAAATCTTAAAAATCTAATAAAAGATCAAAATTTAAATAATTCACAAAGTCTTAAAAAATTTAAATATGATTATGATAATATTGATATTAATGATAACATGCAAATTGCATTTATTAACCCCACACAAATAAAATACGAATATGATATTTCATCTGAATATATTCGTGAAAATTTGCATGTGAAGTACGATAAAATGACCAAAATTGATGAAGAAATAGATAATATTGAAAGAGATATAGAAATCTATGAACAGGAGCTGAGCTCCATACAAAATAATTTCATTGATTTAACTGAAAATAAATTGAATGATTCAATTGAAAAAGAATTGATTGATTTAACTGAAAAAAAAATAGTTGATTCAACTGAAAAAAAATTGATTGATTCAACTGAAAAAGAATTGATTCATTTAACTTCAAATATTGAAAATGAAGATGAATCTGAAAAAAAAAATAAAAGGTAATATTAATATTTCAGTAAATTTATTTATTTAATAAAAGTGTTAACATGTTTTTTCGATAAAAATATAATTTTGTTTTTTATTTTAATATAGAGATCAAGTGAATCCTGATTATATTTATCATGTAAATTGGGATAAATTTAAATAATTTAAAATGATCCTTTTGATATTTTTTTGTTGATAAGATGTCTTCTAATTAATATACCAATTATTATTATCAACAATGTCAATAAAAGACAAACCAAAACAACAGCAACAATATTCTAGACAATAAAACCAGACAGCAACAGCAATCAAGCAATTTTTTAATGAATTAATGAATTAATTAATTTATCTTAATACATAAAAGTTGTTAAATTTTATACTAAAAAAAAATCGAATGAATCGAATCATTTTCCAGCGCGAACTAACTATGGGTCGGTTTTCACTCAACGCAACTCACAACGTCATGACGCGCGGCACCGAGCGTCTTGACGCAACAGTACCCAACTTCTTGACGCAACAGCACCCAACGTCTTGACGCAAAGTGTCTAGCGTCTTGACGCGCAGCATGAAACTTCATGACGCGTTGCTTTTTTTGGCCGCCATTGTTGTTTACATTCTGTCAAATTTAAAACATGTGACCTTTTGGATGTGGTGGGCAGCGTGTCGTTAAATGGTATCTTAACTTGGAAAAAAACCAGTTTGGGAGCCGTTTTTTTTACCTGCTCCCGTCCCTTTTATATATTTTATCATTTATTATGATTACTACATATATATATGGGCCATTCCATGTCAAATCACAGGGTTTTTTCCCTCACCCTCTCAGATTTGAAAACCAATATTTTTTTCGGGTTCTTTATCAACTCAGATGTACCTCTTATTTTTACTATTAACGATCCCTGAGTAAGAATCAAAAAGCACCTCCGTCACAAGAGTAAACTACACGGAGAGAATTTTCACCGGAATATCACGTGGGAATACCGAAGTGGCGGAACCGTTGACCTACAACTTTGTTTTCACAGGGACATACAACGAAATATTAAATATAACCACGTGATTTTCTCAGGTTTACAATTGGATTCTTGACCCTGGCTTTTTCACGTAAATAATCCTGTGAAATCATGCGCGTTCCCTTATGAATTTCACGTGAATTACTTTAAAAAAAATTTTATCCAGTGAAATTCACAGGGCACAACGTGATGAAGTTAAAGATGCCACGTGATTTTCCCAAGACATCACTCAATGTAAAATCGTCAACTTTTCCGAATTTGGCCGAAGTTGAATTGAGTGGGACCACAAGAAAATCACGTGGCTTTTTTGAGATTTGATGCGAAATGTCCTGTGAATTTCACGGGGTATTCCGAGCTAATAAACGTAAGATATAAATGAAGATTTGTTGATACCTTTAATTTATTTAAAAAAAAAATATTAACTAGTGGCAAATGGGCTAATAAACAAATGTTGCCTAATGTTAATTTCTTTAGATAAATTTAATTATTGAAAATCAACGTTTGGCAACTTCCATTCCATGGAAAATTTTTCCCATAGCTTTTTAATTTTTTAAATAGACAAAAAGCTATGGGAAAAATGTTCTAAGGAATGGAAGTTGCCGAATGTTAATTTTCAAATATGAATTTCTCCAAACAAATTATTATTTGGCAACTTCCATTCCTTAGATCATTTTTCCCATAGCTTTTTGTCCATTTAAAAAATTAAAAAGCTATGGGAAAAATGTTCAAAGGAATGGAAGTTGCCAGATGTTAATTTTTGAATTAACACTTCAAAGAAATTAATATTTGGCAACTTCCATTCCTCAGATCATTTTTCCCATAGCTTTTTGTCTATTTAAAAAATTAAAATCATCAGTAAATATATTTTTTCCAAACAATTAATAGCTATCAACAAATCGGCGAACCTTGTAGTTTATGTAAATAATTTTTCCGATTATTTGTAACTTGTCAGAATGGCCTTGCGTGATAGGATATAGGTTTAGTAATTAGGAAGTCGTAGGTTCGAACCCGGGTAGGAAACAATTTTTCGCAAACAACAGGGCATCTACACCTTTATAATCCAGTCATCACAAGGAAATTAATATTTTTTTTATTTTTTATTTTTGAAGCCTTCAAAATCTAAAGATTACCCCGAGATATTCCCGTTGGGCCACTGAGAAAATATAATTGTTTTTTTTTTGCAATCAAGCCGAACGATTCTCAGTGGTCACCCTGAGATTTTCTCAACGATACACTTGAAAAATCTGAGTGTTGGTAACCCGTTCCAGCACTTTTGGGTTACCCTCAGATTTTATAAAAATTTCTCACGTGATAATATGGTAAAAATTCTCTCCGTATACGCTTCCGACATTTTTAAAAATTCTGATTTTTTTACTGTGAATAGTAAAGCACAAAATCAGTTCAATTTTCAAGTTACATCATAGGATAGCGATGGGTTTATTAAAAAAAAATGTTTTTTCCATGTGAAAATTACTAAAATCAGGCAAGATCATATCCCAGACAACATGTTTTCTTTTATGTTTCTTTTAGGAACTTTCCTCACGATTACGGGAAAAATAGGGAAAAAATTCCTACGCATGCGCAAAGTGGTTAAAAATCAAGTCGAAATATCGAAAAAACGGTATATAGGCGCACATATAATATTATTTTTATTTGAATGTATCAAAGTTTCTTATCATTTAATAATATTAATATCATTATTATTAATAATATCATTTATAACCATCAGGGTGAGCTTTTTATGAACTAAGCCTATAATCAAAATATAATAATTATTTTATTACTTTGATATTTTTAGATTCCTTATCATTCAATATTATTATTATTATTATTATTATTATTATGATTATTATTATTAGAGTTACCTCGTCAAACTAGATTTTTTATCCAAATATAATAATTATTAAATATCTAACATTTTTTTATTATTTAAATATTTTCAAATTTCTATCATTTAGTTTTTTCATATTCTTTATTTTTATATATTCTATACATATATGTAAGTATATTTACAAAAACACCTATAGGAAGGTAAAACTGTGTGTGTATATGTGCCATCCCTCAATCAAGTCAGAAGATACTTGTATAAGTCAATGCACCATGCGAAGAAAATACAACTAAATATGTATAGAAAATATTTAGATAGAAACACACACACACACACACACACTGAATCGATCAGAAACATGCAGGTCGGAAACCGGTACTAGAATTGGCGTTTTTGCTCATGTATATTATTAAAAATATTCAATTATTCCCGAAAGCATTACTTGAAGTATTAACTATTATAAATTGATGTGCTTCATCATTAAAACTAAACAGATGCAAATCTTCCCAATTAATCAGTTTCTTTTTGGATACTTGTATAGTTCAAATGTGGTAATTCATGAAAAATTTTATCTATGAATAACAACAAAATTATCTTTGACATTCTACATTGAGAAAAAAAAAAAAAACCTATGTATTGAAATTTTTAAATTATTACAACTCGAAAACTATTCGAGATATTGAAATTTATAAGGACATTTTTTTCCTTGACGAGTTTTACTCATTGACATTATTCAATTTTCGTGATAATCGGTATCCTAGTAACTATACGATATGTCACTGTTGAATACCCGTTTTTTTCACATTTCAACTGCATTTTTAACGAATTTGTGCATTCGTAAGAATATTTTCCGTAACCAACAAAAAAACATGTCGTCTGGAATATTGAAATCTTGCCGCCACCTATATAGTATGATAGTCAGATGGGAGAGAAAAAGGTGGTATAGCGTCCAACGAGCTTGGTCGTAAAAAAAAAGTGAAACCACTAAATAAATAATAGTTGTCAAGTGAAACAATTTGACAAGGCCAAATTATTCTACTTAAATAATTTAATATTAATCAGAATATAGAAGAAAAAAAACATCTGTTATTCTTAAAGTGACTCATCTTTACATCAGAGAAACTAATATTATTTTTATGTAATGGAAAATTAAATAAGAAAAAACAATATTTACACTTATGGGAAATCGATGTGATAGACATTACATTTTTTATATATTAATTTAAATGTTTTACAAAATCAAAATGAAGAAAAATATTTTCATGAACTATTTGTCATCTTGAGAGAAATTGGTATTACCGACATAATGCTTCCATATATTAATTTGAATATTTTAAAAATCGAAATAAAAAACAATATATTTTTATAAATTATTCCTCTCAAGAGAAATTGATATTACTGACATAATACTTTTATACACTAATTTCAATGTTGTGCGGAATTAAAATAAAAAATAATATATTTTTATAGATTATTTATCTCAAAAAAAATTCATATTACCGACACATCGACTTTTATATATATATATAATTTAAAAGTGATACAAAAATTAAACCGAACACAATTATCATTTAAAAAAAAATTCCTCATTTATACGTGAGAAATAAATATGACTATTTCATCATATTAACTGAACATATATAAAAAAAAATGAAAATTTAATAATAGATAGATAATAGAAGTAATACTACCGCAAAAAAATTATTATACATTTCTACTTATACTAACCTCATTTGACGATTTAATTTGTATTTTACTTTCGAAAAGAAAAGTCAGTAACCGAAATTATGATTTGTTAAAAAACTCATGTCGAGCATCTGTCAATTTGATATTAAACATGTTTTATTATTTTAACATTCTTCAGATTTATTATTTCTAAGTTTAAAATTGAACAATTATATTATAATTATTATTTCACTTGTATTGTTTTTTATCGACAACAATTTTTTTATTTATGAAATGTTTAATATGTAATTATTTTATTTGTTCAAATACATCCACTTGGAACTTATAATTTTTAAAGTATTAAGGAATTAGGATCGAAACATATTAAGTTTTCAATATTCAACATTGTATACTTTTATTTTAATTTTGTTTTAACTTTTTTGAATAATGTTTTTTTTACTAAAATCGAAAAAATATTTATTCTATACTTTTTATAATAAGAGACTGATAATTTCCAAAGGATGGATTTACTATCAAAAGACCCAGTGGAGTCTGCGACGCTTTTTTCCTTAGCGATAGAGACGTTACCGGGTAATTATATAAATAGGTTGCGTGTGTGTGTTCCCGAAAAAAACGCCAGTCAATCGGTGAAGATCGTCAGAAGTCGACTAGTGGCGATCTCTAGCGATAATTAAATTGACCATATCTTTCATGATCGTTGGAGATCGTCAGAGATCTCCAACGACGTACATAAAAGGAATACTTGATTATAACGTTGAAGATCTTCAACAATATGTAGAGATCGTCAACGTTCTTTTAATAAATTGTTAAATCCCAGGGATTTTGTTACAAGGATTTATAATAATAAAAAAATTATTCTGTGCCATTATTTATATTTTATTTTATATATTTTATTTTTGACTTTAGAACATGTTTTTTTCTTCATACACTATGATATAAATATAATAGTAACATTTTTTTTCTTTTTTTTTACAAACAATGCTAATTTTTTTGTTGCATCACAGAAAGACAGTAATCATTCGATTCTTAATTTTTTTTAGGGAATTTTAATTTCCTATTGTTTTCGCTTTTCATCTGGA
>MKYW01000153.1:98987-120917 GCA_015776835.1 Aphidius ervi | reverse complement strand
AAAAAAAAAAAAAAACTCATCGGACTTGATGGAAAAAAAATAAACAAAAACAACATGTATGAAACAACGTATAAAAAAAAATATATTATAATTAAATCTTTACAAAAAGATGTGATATAATAAAAAAAAAAAAACGTTGTTTTTTTTACAAAAAGAAGCGTCAAGTATTCGAAATCGTTTAGTCTCTTATTTTTTTAGTACAAAAAGATGTGGTACCAAAAAAAAGTCAAGAATTGAATATATTTTTAATGCATATAATTGAATCTTAACTGTTGACAAAATTTCAAACTTGACCTCACCTGGTTCAATATATACAGGATGTACCGTAAGTCGCGAACAGTAGGTATACTACAAGATTGTCCCTGAAATTTTGAATAGTAAATGTTTCTAAATTTTGGTCTACGACGCTTTGTGCCTGAGTTATTAACGTTTTAAGTTGACCAATCAGAATCGAGCGTCGTGAATTATTATCATTATGGCGTCTGAATCCACGTGTGTTTACGCGCCATGGATTAAATTGTTTTCGTTTTTTTAATTTTTTCAAAATTCGAACGCAAGATGTAGCTAAATCATACATTCGCTGAATGAATGCGCAGCTGCAAACTTACACACACAGCACTCACACTAATCATGACAAAATAATCATTTTTAATTTAAAATCACATTTATATTTTTGATCACATTATGTGATTTATTTATTGATCACATTTCAATTTAAAAATACTTTTATATTTTTTTGATGACATTATGTGATTATTCTATCGATGTGATCAATAAATAAATCACATAATATGATCAAAAAATATAATCATTTCTGATTTACAATCACATATATATTTTGATCACATTATGTGATTTATTTATTGATCACATAATTTGATCAAAAAATATAAAAGTATTTTTAAATTAAAATGTGATCAATAAATAAATCACATAATGTGATCAAAAATATAAATGTGATTTTAAATTAAAAATGATTATTTTGTCATGATTAGTGTGAGTGCTGTGTGTGTGAGTTTGCAGCTGCGCATTTATTCAGCGAATTTATGATTTAGCTACATCTTGCGTTCGAATTTTGAATTAATTGAAAAAACAAAAACAATTTAATCCATGGCACGTAAACACCTACGTGGATTCAGACGCCATAACGATATCAATTTTCGACGCTCGATTCTGATTGGTCAACTTAAAACGTTAATAACTCAGGCACAAAGCGTCGTAGACCCAAAATTTAAAAACATTTACTATTCAAAATTTCACGTACAATCTCGTAGTATACCTACTGTTCGTGACTTACGGTACATCCTGTATAATATATAAATATGATATTCAAATTGGGAAAAAAAGGTGGAGTCAAGTTTGAAATTTGGTCAACAGTTAAGATTTAATTATATGCATTAAAAATATATATTTAATTCTTGACTTTTTTTTGGTACCACATCTTTTTGTATCAAAAAAATAGAATAGCCAAACGATTTCGAATACTTGACGCTTCTTTTTGCAAAAAAAACAAGGTTTTTTTTTTGTTATGATATAATGTAAAAAAAAACTTATTAAACTTGATGGAAAGAAAATAAACAACAACATGTGACTCGGAAACATAGCTTGAAGTATCATTATTAAATTCGCGCAATCGATGCGATATTGAATACTGAAGTAAATATAAAGTTTTTTCCACACCATCTACTATTATCTTGCACAATCCCATTTTTATAATGTTGTCAAATTGCTCTGGACTTAGATTCCATACAGCTTTGATATGATTTCGTTTTTCAATGTTTGTCAGAGTGCCCTAACTTTTTAAAGAAATTTCAAGAAAAACGCAATTTCTGAAATTGATTTTGAAGTTTAAAAAAAAAGTATACATCTCAAAAATCTGTTATTTTTATTATTAGAAAATTTGATATCGATTCATAGGAAGATCAGAAGACAAAATATTTTTATCTGATCTCAATCGAAGAATTGGAGGGTGAGGGTTTAGCTATAATATATAGGCACGGTAGTTATCTCGTTTCCCCCACTTCTCCTTTTTTCTCGTACTTGACGGGAGGCACTACCGTGCCTTTTGATAGTCCTTGAGAAGCACAAAATATTGCGAAGCTATATGGTAAATCAGTTTAGGTTTGGTAAATAGACTGGTGGCTTGGAATTTAATGCTTATATCGATGAGATAGTTGATGGAAGTGATGTTGATGGATAGCGCACTTTTTTAATGGTCTTTTTATGATGAAATACGTTATATTGTACCATCACGTTCTTAATTTAACAACAAATTGCGCGTATATCGTTTGTATTTATACACTGGAAGAAAAACTGATGAAAATTGTTGTAACAGCAAGACAAACTTGAGGCGAAATTTTATCCTGTCACTTCTTGTTGTGCTGCAACGAAAATTGTTGTATCATTCAACAAAATTCGTTGTGCTGCAACAAATTTTATTGTATCGTCGAAAAATTATAATTAGCTGCACAACAATTTTTACCATTCAATAATATTTGCTGTGCTGCTCAATAATATTTGTTTGGCTGCTCAATAAATGTTGTCCAGTTTCAAGGCAAATTTTACCGTGCTGCACAACAATGTAGGGTTTTTCAGGTCATATCTTTAAAACTCGGTCTTGGTCGTGTGCCTTGGTATATCCACATTGCATCGTGTGGAATCGTCTAAGTTGAGATTAGCTTTTGTGTGATTGACATTTCAAAAAGTAATTAATAAATGCCAGATTTCAATAACATTTTAATAATTAAAGTACCCGACTAGTAAATCGTTCAGGATAGCCTGAACACTGATTCAGGCCAGATCAGGATATCGAAAGGCTATCCCTATTCAAGTAACTCTATCACATCCTGATCAAGCCTGAATCAGACACCTACATCTTTTCCTTAATAGGGATAGCCTGATCCAGTCCAGATCAGGGCTTGATGAAGATAAAAGTATTAAATTTATTCTATTTTTAAATAATTTCATCTTGATCAGGACTGGATCAGGCTATCCCTATTAAAGATAGAGTAGGAATGGCCTGATCAAGATAGCATCCGTCTATCTCTATTACATCCTTAACAGAGATAGCCTGATCCATTCTGGATCAGAACTTGATCAAGGTAAAAGTATTCAATTTATTTTTTTTTCAAATATTTTTTTCTTGATCGAGTCTTGATCCGGAATGGATCAGGCTATCCCTATTAAGGATAAAGTGGAGATATCCTGATGCTATTCTGATCAGGTAATTTGTAAAATTTAAAGAAGTCAATTTGATACTTTTTTCTTATCCATTTTAGATCCAGCTAGCCTTACTCCATCCTTAATAGAGACAGCCTGATCCGTTCTTGATCAAGACTTGATCAAGCAAAAATATTTGAAAAAAAAATTTGTGTGTGTTAGCAGTACGCGCGAGGGAAGTGAAACTTCTTTCGCAGCTCGTCAAGATATTTGTAACGACTTTAATAATATCGACAATCAATTAATTATTGATGATATTAATAATATTGATAATGTTTATAGTATAGGGGTCTTCGATTCTCAGCGATTTTTTAAGTACTCGAGTACTGGATCGATTCATATCAAGTACATGTATCTGATTCTTTTCAGAGCCGATTAATCGATTCACGATTCTTTTTCACCGAATATCGCCAAAAGAATCGATCAAAAACCAAGTTCTTTAGTAGTATGTGTGTGCGTGGCTACACACTAGCAAGCGAAGATTACATCGTACACTGAAGCCATGCTTGTGTTCATGTCTGTGTGCTGCGCTTCTCGCGAAATTTTTGAATTTCAAAGTTATTTATTTTTTAAACGCAACAGACGAAATACTAAAAATTTATATCAAAAAATTTGTCTTTTCTAGCACTACAAACTGATAGAAATTTAACGTTTTCTGTTGCGTTTTGAAAAAGTTATTAATAAAAATATAAGATACCGCCTATACCTTGCGTGTTAAAGTTGTCAACTTTGACAGTAAATATTTTAAAAAAACCACACAAAAAAAAATTGAAAAAAATTGACAATGTAGATAATTATTTCATTTAAACATAAGATAAAGAAAAAAAAATCTGTTGCGATTTCAGATTTCCAGAATCAACCTTAATATTATTTAATATTTAATGAATAATAATAATATTTGATTATTTATTATTAATATTAATAATATTCTTTTTTTTAACATCATATTTTTCATTCAATTTCATTGTTTTTTTTTTTCTATTAATATTTTGTACACATAAAAAATAATGTATGATTAAAAAAATTAATAAAAAAATAATTATAAGAATACGATTTTTTAGTCGATTCTTTATGAATTGAGTACTTTTTGTGGCGATATATCGGCTACCCGATTCTTACAAAAAAAGAATCGATTCTTGAAGATCGATTCTTTTTCTAAGAATCGAAGATCCCTATTATAGTATAAATGATCATATCAATATGATATTTATAATAATAATATCGATCATATTGCGATAATATTGAAAATATAAATATCGATAATATTATCAATATTATATCGTTATTGATATTATCATTATTGATACCGTTGATATTATAAATTTTTGATATTATTAAAATTATTATCAATATTATTATTATCTATATAATTATCGTTATTATTATTATTATTCATACTATGAATATATATAAACGATAATAATAACAATAATTTTAATAATATTATCAATTATTAACAATATTATTGATATTAATAACAATATCTATAATAATAATATTCGAAATATAAATACTAATTATTACTAATATTTATATTTGAATATTATTAACAGTACTATTATTATTTTTATTATTATTATTAATACTATATATCGATATTAATAATATTAATATCAATGATTTTATTATTATCGATGATATATTATTGAAATTATTATTTTTATTATTATGCATACTATGAATTAATATTTATTACGAATATTATTAATAACAATTATTATTTAAAAAATATTATACAGAATAAAAATGTCAATAATAATTTTGATAACATTATAAATTAGAAATAATATCAATATATATTAGTCGTAATATAAATGATATTAATTATATTAATAATAAGATTATAATAATTATATTTGAAATATGAATACTAATAATTATTAATATTGATGATTGAATATTAATGTCAGTATTGAAAAGTCATATTCTTATTTATAATTTTACAAAAATCTATCATAAGATTTGTGGCTTCGAGGTAAAGTACTTGCCTCCCAACCAGAAGGGTCCGGGTTCGAATCCTGATGGAAGATTCGTTTTTGATTTTTGTTTATTAAAATTTGAAAAAAATTTTAAATAAAAACAATTCATGGGAGGCGGGGGGGGGAGAATGTGATAAAAAATATACATAATTTTATATAAAAAATATATATAATTTTATATAAACTATTATATATAATCGTTATACGGGATGTCTCGTAAGTCGCGCATGCCAGGTATACCACGAGATTGTACGTGAAATTTTAAATAGTACATGTTTTTAAATTTTGGGTCTACGACGCTTCGTGCCTGAGTTATTAACGTTTTAAGTTGACCAATCAGAATCGAGCGTCGATAATTATTATCATTATGGCGTCTGAACCCACGTGTGTGTTTACTCGCCATGGATTAAAATGTTTTTGTTTTCTCAATTAATTCAAAATTCGAACGCCAGATAGAGCTAAATCATAAATTCGCTGGATGAATGCGCAGCAGTATACTCACACACACAGCACTCACACTAATTATGACAAAATAATCATTTTTAATTTAAAAACACATTTATATTTTTGATCACATTGTGTGATTTATTTTTTGATCACATTTTAATTTAAAATACTTTTATTTTTTTTTTTGATCACATTATGTGATTATTCTATCAATGTGATTAATAAATAAATCACATAATGTGATCAAAAATATAAATGTGATTTTAAATTAGAAAAGATCATATATATCATTATATATTTTTTTTTCGTGTGGGAGTGATAGGTCAACTTCTATACACTGGTTTGAGTCTACGCAGGAACTTCAATTTTTACAAAAATAATTACCGTTTCTTAAAAACCATGTAAATAACAGTTACCCGAGATGAAATTTTGTCTCTGAAAACAGCCTCTAATAGTCTTTTCAAGCCTCTAACTGTCTCCAACTAGCCTCTTTCTGACTGTGTGAACTCTGAAATAGCCTCTGCTTAATCTCTGTAGCCTCTACAAAAAATTTTTTCAGAGACAGTCGATTTGTGCAAGACTCTAGAACAGAGAGAGATGTCTCTGTCATCTCTGGATATCTCTGAAAAATCTCTATTCTGTCTCTGAAAGTCTCTACGATTTTTAACTTTGAAAATAATTAATTTTTTTTCGAAGTTTAAAAATTACAGAGACTCGTAGAGGCAAATTTTTCGGGCAAGGTAGCAACAACTTTAACTTCTAAAATCACAGAGCCTCTCAGAGACAAATGAGAGAGAAGAACGATGTATAAGCTAAATACAAATTAAACAGCCGTATTACCAAAAATTGAAATAGCCGTGTGTGTTAAGGCCCTTGTTCAGTAATCGTAAGGTTGAGGGTTCGCGTCTGACTAGAGGTAATTAATTTAGGTCACGTTTTCTGTGTAATTCTTTCTTCCATCCACTGAATCAGTCTAGTCGTCATGTAGTACTAATAAAATCAAGTCTAAAAAATTTATGTCGAGTTTTTTTTTAAAATTTATATTAATATTTAATAGTCAGTTATAGACCAAGCATAATGCTTATTTATACATACCTTTTTATAGTCTAACAAAGTGACCGCTGGCCAGGATTGAATCTAAAATAGAGACTCGATTGCAGAGGCAATCATCTCTCCATCAGAGTCACGCAGATAATATTTTAGAATTTGTCAGAGACTATTGTCTCTGATCGAGAGGCTTGCAGCAGCCTCTGAACTACCTCTAATTTGGCCACTATAGAGACAGTTTTCAGAGGCTGCAGAGTTTTCAGAGGCTGTTTTCAGAGACGAAGTTTCATCTCGGGACCATCTTAGAGAATTAATTTTAATATTTTTTTCTCACGGTAAGTTTTTTCTAAATTATCGAAAAACAGATGACTTTCATAACATTTCACAAATATCACAATTCAACAAATTTTAGAATTATTTTGAAAACATTTGTAAAGGACGTTTTGAAAAGATTCACAACTTCTAGAAACAGATCAGAATACATTCCAGATACGGTTTTGATATATAGTGTGGAAACGTATCAGAAACATTCTAAATATTGTCTATAGTCCAGTTTTAACGGTTTGACAAGCAATGAAAATACGTTTTAAATATATATATATAAAGTTTTTGGTAACGTATTGAAGACGTATTGAAAGGGGATTTTTGCTGATAAGGCCCGTCAGGAAAGCCACTCGTTCGTTATTGTAATTATATATATATGTAACAGCCATCTGGAACTTCAGGGTGAACAAGTGATTTTCGGAAGGGACCTTGAATTGAATTCGGAAACACAAGTTGTTACTCTACAACACTTCATGATATTCGATCATATTGTCGAACTCACACACAGTAAACTTACACGTATTCACACAGCTCTACGAGGTCTTGTGCAATGACTAAACTAGGGCTTCATGCGGGACCGAGACCGTCTTTAGTCGATGGAACGATACCGAGACCGAGAGCATCGACTGAAAATTTTAGATCGAATTTTTTTTTTTTTTTTTCTCTTGTAACGAATCGTATTGAAAAAAAGAACTGTTATGCAGTAAAATACTGCACAGTGAGACACTGACGCTACAGTCACAACGAGATATCTAGAAGCCTTATGTACCTATGAAAATATGGAATTTCTGAAGACTTTTGTCTAACTACTTCATCGATTTTTGAAATTTAAAGTTTCAACTTTGAATATTTTTGTCTTTTCTTTTCATATTTTTTCGGAAATATTATTTTAAAAATTCTAAAAATTATTCATGTTATAATTTTGTATGATTTAATTCATCAATTTTATTGATATAAAATATAAATAACATAATTCAATATTCATTTGATTTATTTAATTATTTTAGATTTATTTATTATTTTAAAATATTAGATAATATAATATAAATTGTTTTTATTTCTTATGAACTTTTATTAAAATATTTATATAATATTATTCAATGATTTAGATTCCATCCTTTATATTTTACTTGAACGAAAAAATATGAGTATAAAAGCGAGACCCGGCGATACTTGCGAGTCGAGACCGAGACCGAGACCTGGTGCAAACGAGCGAGACCGATACCGAGACTCGTTGAATCTCGTCTCGTCTCGTACCGCATGAAGCCCTAGACCAGACACACTTACTCACTTTATATTATGTCCCTTCAAATGAAATGACTCTAAAAACGATACTATAATTGGGGCCAGGCTCAAAACTGAAACCAACACGAAATCGTCGAAAAGTTCCGATGATATAGTCCACTCAAGCCACACCGTTGGCGAACGTTTTTAACGAAATTGTCGAAAAAAATCACGCTTATTAATTCAGGGGTGGAAAATTTAAAGGTGGTAATAAAAAGTAAGTGGAAATTCTTTTAGAGATAAAAAAAAAATAAAAAGGGTTGAAAATGGGTGTTTTTTGGAAATATCGTGGAAAGTAAGGGGTTTAGGGAAAAATAATTTGAATAAAAGTTGTAGGAAAAAAAATGAGCGGGAAATCCCGATTGAAAATATTGATAAAAATGCCTCTGGTCGATCGAGAAAAGGGGACGCGGATTCTCTTTCACCTCTTATTCGTAGCTCATCGCAGACCCAAAATCCGAGAATTTAAAATAAAATAATAATTTAAAATAAAATAAAATATTATAATACTTTAAAATTGAAAATTGCAATCGTGCTTTAAATTGTTTACAAAAAATTTTGTTTATAACAATAGCATCAATTTAAATAATTTTGTTAGAAAATTCAGAAAAAATAAAAAAGTTTAAGGGAGTACCTCCATCGATTAGTTTTCTTACAATTTTCCTAATTTTTGGATATATAAATCTTGAAATTCCCCTGCATCTAATGATCTTAATTTTGTAATCATGAACAATCTAGTATCAGAGATAATTGAGTCTAAACAGGTGAACTTTTTACGTGGTTTAACATTGCAGGTATAGGATTTTTTTTAATTTTTTTATATTTTTAGTTCAAACAAAAAAACGGGTCTTACAAATTTGATAAAAAATTAATATGTCAAAATTAATATAATTTAGAAAATTTAGAAAAAAAAATTGAATGCTTGAACTTTCTAGAATCAGAGATATTGTTAATTGAAGTTTGNATATATAGATGAATATGGATGTGTAGATGATATACGCATTCATGAGAGACAGCGTGCAGGACTAGATATTATGTAGCAAGTCACTTTCCATTCCAACTGCATGCATTTTTCAGTGATTTCAAACAGCTCATTACGAGAGTAAATCTAACCAACCCGTACAGAATTCTACCAGCGTAAAAAACCATCTCTTACTCCGTGATTTTTTTTCATTTCAACTATCCAAAGGTGGGTTCGCTGAAAAAAATTTATAAAATAAAAAATTAACTATTGAGGTTAAAAGTAAATCCCATCGTCGGACAAAGTTTAGGGCCGAGAGAATGCGGATCTATATATGGTTATAAAAAATATTTTCATTGCCCCTCTGTCCAAAATATATTCACTATGCTGACAGTTTCTTGTTAGTATGTGTGTCTGTATTCCATCTAGATAGGCACACACATCCTACCATAGGCATGGAACATGAGACAGCACCGCAAATACAAGAAAAAGAACGACCACTAATGATAGAAAATTGAATATCTATTAAAACCCTAGGAAAACAAAATATATGAGGTCTTAAAAAATTCGTATTGAAAAGAACTACAAAGTGATTAAAAAAAACAGCAACATTTTATAGAAATTTTTTTAAGTACAAGTGTAAATATGTGTTCCGTTCCTACCCCTGTGTGTTAAAGTTGTCAACTTTGACATCAATTATTTTGAAAAAAACTAGCACAAAAATTTTGAAAAAATTCTAGCTGGTTTATGGAAAGAAAAATAATCAAAAGGTCTCAGAAAGTGATGAATTTGATAAAAGAATGACGACCAAAAACGAATGAAACGTTAATTACTTATAATAACTTATATTAATTGTCGCAAGCTTGTCTCTCCTGGTTTTTGCCAGTTTTACACAAACCTCAATAGTCTGAACTTATGTTAAGCTTGTGCTTCTTGATTTCCTGGGGGGTGAGAGGGTGCAGTCAAAATATTCGAAATAAACTTATAAACTTTTACAAAAAATTTATAAAATATTTAAAAATTTTCTATATATTATATATATATAATATTTATAAAAAAAGAATCGAAACTTTTATAAAAATTTTATAAATTTTTTACATAATTTTTTTAATTTTTTTGCCCATATTTTACAAAGTGATGTTATAAAATGACTTTTATATAATTTTTATAAAATATTTCCGTGGGGGTACTTTGTATTGTATCGTTATAGTTTTAGTAAAGACAATAGGTAAAGTATAAAGAAAAAAAATTGAAGCATTGTTAGGTACAAAAATTGAAGATTATTTTACAGATAGCAGTATGTTGCTTTTGATATGACCTTTACTGTCAAAACGAGGCTGTTACCAAACGGAAAGAAAATTATTTCATATTGACATCTAACGGATGAAAAAAAAATAGAATTTGTCACTATACTTTTTCAATTTAAGTTCAAAATACAATCATTGATATTACTTTTATTAGAATGAAAAAACTTTTAAACCTCAATTTCACAGTTATCTACTGTTTCAATTGACGTGTAACGTACACGTTTATTAACTAAAACTATTACAGGTGTAATTTTTTTTTTTATCTGCTCCCGTTGAACGTAAAGTAATGTGCAAATAAGAGTTGCAATAATGAGAGATAATATTATTATTGCCGTGAGTCCTGTCGGTACCCTGTATGTTGAATCAACTTTCACACAATTTTCGATCGTGTGCAGTGCTACTTTTTCTTTATCTGATGAATAAAATGAATAATATGAAATAAACAAACAATGATTATCGAAAAATGATATAATAGAAAAAATTTTAAACTTACATTGCTCGCATCTTAAATCATTTTTATTACGAACAAATATTTTAGTCTTGTTAATCCACTCAATAAAAGGATTTAAATGACATGAACACTCGAGGGGATTGCCTGAAAAATCAATCGTTACAGTTTGATTGTGTTTCGTCAAATCATTGAGTGTTTTTAGATCTTTTTCCAAAACTTTTGTGAATTTATTTCTTTGTAAATCCAAAAATCTAAGTTTATGAAGGCAAGATAAGTTGAAATGCAATTCACTTAATAAATTATCACCAAGATGAAGATCCAATAAACTTGGTAAATCACAAAATACATTCAGATCTTGGAATTCAGATATTTCATTTTGTTCAATATGTAGTTTAATTAATTGTGTTAAATTACTGTTGTAAAAAACGTTGTGAAGTGTCTCAGCCAAATTTCTTGGTGAACTATTTTCAAATGCATCTGTTAAGTGTAATTCCAGTAGGGATTCAAAATTTGAAAATATTCTGGGGTGATCATTTTCTGAATCCACTGATAAGTCATTGAAATCTAGTATAAGACGTTTAACATTTTTAACATGATGATAACTCTTTCCTTTTATTTCGCGAATTTTATTTTTTGACATGTTAATTATTTTCAATTTTGAAAAAGAATTATTTCCATTTGTTCCAAATACGTTCCAGGGAAGTGATGTTAAATTATTTCCAGTAAAAATTAACACCTATAGTAAAATTAAAAAATAATCATTTACTCATTTACAACAAGATTACAATAATATTTTTCTTTTTCTCACCTCAGTCTCGTCAGGAAGGAATTGTAACATTTTCGCATTTTGAAAGTTAGTTTCAGTGCAATTGACAACATATTGATATTTTCCTTCAAAACATATTTTCGAACAAATACATAATCCCATAAACTCTGGACGACAGTCACTTTTTCTTGTGAAATTATTGTTACTATGTTTTAGCTTATCTTCACAACTCTGTTTTTCATTACAATGGACAATTATCAGGATGTCTAAGCACAAACAGACGAGCACTAAATTTTTCATTTCTGTAACTAAAAACATAAATTCTTATACATCCAACAATACACCATAAACCGGTATTCCATGTGTTTGCTCAGAAGCTGAATTCTTCAATGAAATATTTTTTCATTCCATGCGTTAAATACTCGTTTATTTTTCAGCTCTTAAAAAAATTGATTGATAATAATTACTTATAAATTACTAGTAGAAATAATATATTTATAACAATTCACTCTATTTCTTTCCAAAATGGGTGCAAATTCATATATAAAACTTTCAATCGATTTCAAGAACTAGCGTCGATATTTTAAAATTCGTTGACATTACAATAGAAATATTCAGCTTCAGATCTCAGTTTATATTCAGTGAAACCGAATAAATCAACGAGTAGAAATGAGCGGTAAAAATCACATTTGGAAATTGTAATAAGCATGAAATAACTACAAAAATCTAATTTCAAAACTAGTAAAAAACGAAATGAAGAAAAACTTTTATACTTCAAAATTAACCAGCTTCTACATGTTTCTCCATAAACCACTCACCAAACGAAAATCCAAGGATTCAAGGATGATTCATTGCGTAGTTTTTTTTGGGCATAGTACGTGAGATGAATTTATTCACTTTTTTTCAAAATTCAATCCTATTGTTTCTTTTGTTCACAATAACAGTAGAGAGCGAATTAATTTTTGAGAATATATTTTACCGTTTTTCAATATTTTTTTCTTTTAATGATTAATTGAGACGCAAAAGTATATAAAGCTGGATGTGAACAGTCGAAAATGATATTAAACAAGAGGCACAACGAAACGAGACGAAAATAGGCTGACTGTCCGAGTTTTATATATCAGACTGAATACTGCTCCAGCGCGCAGTGGTCCTTCCACATACCATATACCTGAGTTACCGGCCAGGTTTATTATGGATATATGTGTAAAACCGTTATGTCAAACTCCTTCAAAACTTCAATGTGTACGTAGTGCGAAGCGGCCTTCTCGGTTGCTTTAAAAAAATTTAAATATTAGTCTGAATATAATTTATAGAACTTGAAAAGTTTATTTTGTATTTATAATTATTATACAACTCCCATACTTTTGTTATTTATTTTTTTTTAAATTGAATATTCTCATTATTTCAATTCTATCACATATATATATATTTAGAAACAGTTATTGCACGGAGAAAAATCCTGTCTTGGTTGGACCATTAATTTCTGTATTTCGGAAAAGAGTTTTCCAGGACGCAAAACGACTTGATTATACCCGTAAAATATTTTAGGTATATTGAAATATTTTATTATTTTTTTTTATCGTACACATTATTTAATTTACTGAAGACTCATAGTAAAAATTTTTAATTCTTTTTTATAGCAAAATGTTTGTATGATGGGTTTGTCTGCATTGACCTAGGAGTTAAAGAAAAGACATTTATTTTTTGATTGTTTAACATGGTAAAATTGGTCTCACGTATAAGTTTTTAGACTTCAGGTAGGTAGGTATACCTACTACTATAGTAGGAATCCACGGGTTTGAATCCCCAATGGACAATACATTTGAGAATAAAATACAGGCAGCCAAAAACTTGAAAAAATAGAAATAGTAATAAAATGATTTAGTTTTTTTTTTATTATCGCTGAGAAAACCAACCCTACTATCAACAGGTAAACATAGTCAAGTTTACATTGTAATAAAGTCACTATAGAAAGCAGTAGTTCTTACTAAGGAACATGGTACTTTTTTACCTAAGTAATTTCTACTGAACCTTTGGTGGAAGTATTTGTTCGGATTCTCTCTAAATTTCTTCAGATTTTCACATAATTGAGATTTTCGAGAAAATTCGGAGATGGATTTTTCTGACAAAAAATGTACGGAGTAGCCTCCAGATTATTTTTGTAATATCTCCAGATTTTTCCCAAAGATGATGTTTCCTGTGAATGAATCTAATTGTCCATTTATCCGTTCTATTATTTAACTATTTATATATTTTTTAACTTTCTGCTACCTAAATCTTTTTGATTCAACGGTGATTCGAACCTGTGATTTACTCGTCTACCTCCCTTCCCAAAGAGTATTCTTGACAGTAGAAGTGAACTTCTCGGCGAAACATTCTTAAAAATAAAAAAAAATTGTTGTTGTTATTTTTCCACCCAAATGAACTATTTCTCAATGTTGCCAATTTAAAATAATATCAAAAAAAANATATCAAAAAAAAAAAAAAAAAATGTTAAAGTACAAACTTACACAAAGCTAACTTTCACTCGACCGTCGTAATTCTGAACAATCTGAGCATGCGCAAAACGTCAAATCACTATTTCGAGAAATGTGACTGCTATGTCTACAAGCCAAAGTTAGCTTGTCATGAGTTTGCACCCTTCGTGTAGTCGAAAATGTCACCATTCCTCGTCAGAAAAGAAGTTTTCATGTTTTATTTTGAAAAATATTTTTTATTTTTCAAATAAATGTTATTATCAAAGGTGAAAGGTTCGTTTGTTATTTCAGCTTCTTGTAAATACCATATCAACATGCCAAAATACTGTTAAAAGGATGACAATCAGAACGCTTGTACAACTAAAAAATGGCCTAATGTTTTGGTCTTAAAAAATCTGTACTGTCTCAATAGCAATTTCTAATCTTTTTTGAGGAAACTCGTGTTGGATATTTTAAATTATAGAGCCATTTTTCGAAGCAAAAAACATAAGGCCATTATCGAAGCCACAACATGAGGCCACTTTTAGGCCAGAAACATAAGGCTATTTTTTGGTTGTACGACCAATCTGATTGTCATTTTTTTAAAACTATATTATGACCCTGTTGCAATGGTATTTACAAGAAGCTGAGATAGCGGACAAACTTCTTGGCTCTGGTTATTATATATTCAATTTTGCAGTTTCAGAAAAAGCAATTCAGAATGGCCTCACAAAATGGGCTGCAGGAATGTTTGTAAGAAATAATCTTCCCATTTTGACGATCTTCATGGGTCATTCTAGAGGGCCATATTCAGAAGCCAAAACGAAGGCTAATTTTTTATCCTAATACAAGATTTCTACGATAATTATTCTACGAGTCATCAAGGAAACAATTTTCATTTTTTTACAAAATTGACATATTTTTTTTTTCTTTGAAATACGGCGCTCTCAATGACTCCTGATACAATGATGGTAAGAACGTCGTATTCAACACAAATTGAGCGTCATTAAATACTATACCGCACTGAGAGAATTTTCACCGGAATATCACGTGGGAATACCGAAGTGGCGGAACCGTTGACCTACAACGTTGTTTTCACAGGGACATACAACGACCCAGGTAGAAATCTAATGTCTATTTGACGTCGAATACCGCTCGATTTCCGGGGCCCACGCTCCGTTCGACGTCGAAATTTGAGCTCGAAACGATGTTGAAAAGTGACGTTATTCGATGTCGGATCGACATCGTTTCAGACTTGTTTATAAAATAATCACTTGTATTGAATTTTGATAGATGGCAGTGGAGTCAAGTTCTACATATAGATGAAGAAGGGAGTTTTTTCATAAGCAATATCATTAAAAGCAATAAATTAAAAAAAACATGCCATAACCTCACATGTATTTTATTTATTTTTAAAAAATAAAAACGGCCAAGAAAAAGCAGTAGCTAAGGAAAAGATGTAGCTAAGGAATTGAGGTTGTCAAAAAATTATGTTCGAAGCAACATTATTTCCTTGAAACATAATTTTTTGGCAACGTTAATTCCTTAGCTACATCTTTCTCTTAGCTACTGCTTTTCCTTGGCCATTTTTATTTATTTAATAAATAAAACACATGTAATTTTATTTTTACATACAAATGATGCTGAAGCTGGCCGCCACTCTGGCCGCTAAACGTAAATTGGACCTGAAAACATAAGGTGTGTCGGGCGCCCCGCGCTTAATTTTTTTTTTTTTTTGTTATTTAACAAAAATAGGGCTGTTCAGTATTATTTAAATTAAAAGTCCGAAAAGTTCCAAATATTTGTAATCCGTCAAAATGGCCTCGCGTGTTAGGATATAGGTTTAGTAATTAGAAAGTCGTAGGTTCGAACCCGGGTAGAAAACAATTTTTCGCAAAAAATAGGGCATCTACATGTAAACAATATAGTCATCACAATTCTAGGAAATCAATACTTTTTTCATTTTTTTTTTCCGAAGCCTTCAAAATCTAAAGATTACCCCGAGATATTCCCGTTGAGCCACTTAGAAAAAAAAATTGTTTTTGTTCTGCATTCAAGCCGAACGATTCTTAGTGGTCACCAGTGTTGGGCTCATTTTATCCGGCCGTATTATACGCCGTATAATATGCCGTATTATACGGCTCTTATTTTCGGCGTCGTATTATACGTTTTATCCGCAGATCGATAAAAAAGAAGTTGGTAAAAATGTAAAAATAAAATATGTATAATTTATTTATTAAATAAAAAAAAATGTCCGAAGAAAAGCAGTAGCTAAGGAAAATATGTAGCTAAGGAATTAATGCAGCTTAAAACATGATTTTTTTGGCAACCGTAATTCCTTAGCTACATCTTTTCCTTAGCTACTGATTTTCATTGGACATTTTCATTTATTAAATAAATAATATACATGTAATTTTATTTTTAAAAAGGAAGAATGTCCAAGGAAAAGCAGTAGCTGAGGAAAAGATGTAGCTAAGAAATTAATGTTGCCAAAGAATTATGTTTTAAGGAAATAATGTTGCTTAAAACATAATTTTTCTGTCGACATTAATTCCTTAGCTACATCTCTTCCTTAGCTACTGCTTGGCCTTGGGATTTTTATTTGTTTAATAAATAAAATACATGTTATTTTATTTTTATAAAATAGATTGTCCAAGGAAAAGCAGTAGCTAAGAAAAAGATGTAGCTAAGGAATTGATGTTGCTAAAAACATAATTTTTCTGGCCACATTAATTCTTAGCTATATCTTTTCCTTAGCTACTGCTTGTTCTTGGGATTTTTATTCATTTAGGAAACCGAATACATGTAATTTTATTTTTTAAAAATAAAAAAGTCCATGGAAAAGCAGTTGGTAAGGAAAAGATGTAGCTAAGGAATTAATGTTGCTTACCACATAATTTTTTTGGCTACATTAATTCCTTAGCTACTGCTTGTTCTTGGTATTTTTATTTATTTAATAATCAAATTACATGTATTTTATTAAATAAATAAATAAAACAAATACATTTTTACTTTTTAAAAATAAATTACATGTATATATGCAGCACCGCCATATTATACGTTTTATCCGTTTTTATCCGTATAATACGCGTATTATACAAAATGCGTATAATATTCCAAAAAACTAAAAAAGCCCAACACTGGTGGCCACCCCGAGATTTCAATCAGGTAAACACTATCAAATTTTAAATCTAGGAATCTTGATAAAATCCTGACCAAGACTTGGTCAAAGTAAAATATTACATAAAATAATTTTTTTCTTTCAATTTACTTGATCCACTCAGCATCAGGCAAACACTATCGAATCTTAAATAGGGAAACCAGGATCGAATCCTGGCCAGGACTTGATCCAGATGAAAATAATAAATAAAATAATTTTTTTCTTTTCATTTACTTGATCTGGTTAGCATCAGGCAAACACTATCAAATCTTGAATAGAAAGACCATGATCGAATCCTGACCAGGACTTGATCAAGATGAAAATAATAAATAAAATATTTTTTTTTTTTTCCTTTTTACCTTATCCGGATAGCATCAGGCAAACACTATTAAATCTTGAATGGAAAGACCATGATCGAATCCTGACCAGGACTTGATCAAGATGAAAATAATAAATAGAATATTTTTTATTTTTACTCTTCACCTGATCCGGATAGCATCAGGTGAACACTATCAAATTTTAAATATGGGAATCTTGATCAAATCCTGACCAGGACTTGGTCAAGTTAGAATAATACATAAAATAATTTTTTTTTCAGATATCCAGATTTTTTATTAGATATCCAGAAAATTGGTTCTGTTGACCCCGGCTAAACTTAGCTCCTGCAACATCTCCTTTCATCCATATGTCTATTAAAAATTTTGTCACAGTTATTTATTAAGGTTTTAATTCACTGATAATATCATTTATTTATTATAAAATTTACAAGAAGTGAACTTATTTTTATTTATTTTTAAATCGATTTAAATGATCAATTATTTTTATTATAGATTCATTAGATTTTTTTATTAAGTATTTCATTCAGTAAAATAAAAAATGATTTCAATTTAATTTAGACGTTAATCGAACCAAAGTTATCACGAGAGTGACCTTCCTTAAAAATTAAAAATTCCCATAAAAGGTCGGGATGATAAAAAGTAGGATTATAGCTAAACCAATCGTTTTTAAGGGTTCCCATGGTAGTCAGCATTTATCATTTGTTCAAACATTTTGTTTATAACATTTCAGTAAATTTAACGGATGTAGAATATCGAGTAGCAAAGGTGACTTTGAATTATCGCTTACAAAATGATTTTAAATAAAAAATATAATATTGTGAGAAAAAAAAGGTAAAATGTTGAATTCGCTAAAATAAATAAAAATAATTATAAAAAATAATAAGGAAAAATTTTAATTGCTTACTCAGTATTCTATATGCCCTTGAATTTACTAAATATTTAATTTATTATATATTTATTAATTGTATCGATACCAAGACACCATATAATTTTTCACTAAGAAGTACAAATATTTTCATTAATTCCTTTGCTTGTGAATTACAACTTAAAGCTGTTTCTTGTGAACTTAAAAGTCTCATGGCAATGTGGAACAACATAAAATGTTTATAATACTCTTGATTTAAACATTTTTTTGAAATGACAGGTGCTGCATAAAGAGCTAAAAATCTAAACTAAGTAGCTTTCCATTTTGCTACATTTTCCAATGAAGCACTAGAGCGTTGAAATTCTTCTGGTACTTGGTCTTTCAGCTGTAATAGATATCCAGAAAATTGGTTCTGTTGACCCCGGCTAAACTTAGCTCCTGCAACATCTCCTTTTATCTATATGTCTATTAAAAATTTTTTCACAATCCCTAACCAACCAAGATGCATGATGTCCAATACAAACAAGTTAATCATGTTAATTGGTGGATCAATTGATGTTAAAAGTGTTGGTCCATAATGATGTAGATTGTCTTCTTGTAGACGAAAAGATCTGTCAGTACGTTGTATTTCATTGACAGAAGTATACACAGTTCGTTTTCCTACCCTTTTTCCAACAACAAGACAACACTCACATGCACTAATAGCACCATGATTTTTGATATTTTTTACTACTAAACGTGCCGGTCTGTCACACACAAATGCTTTAATTTTTATGGCTAATTTTTCATTATCAATATCAATCCCTTTTTTTAACAATACATTCAATTTATCAACAAATCGTTTAAAATAAAATTCAAGATTTGATGGTTTACCCACGCCACAGTACAATGCAATAGGAAAAGGTTTATGCACATCATCTTTCAAGTAAACTTTGCCTAAAATTGGCCAAAATCGTTTCCCACTTGATTTGTACGGTGATGATCCATCAACGTTGAAAATCATATGAATTTTTTTATCAGGATGTAATATTTTGTCAATCGTTTCTTTTAAATGATTCTCCAACCCAAAATATACAATTTCACCCTCAGTAGTTTTTCCAGGACAATTTTCGATGATATATTCAGCTGATGCAGTTTTTAAAAATGTTTTAGAACATGTTGGTAGTTGTGGTAAAAATTGTTTTTTCAACATTTTTAAAAGTTCATCCAGTTTAGTTTGAGCGAGATTTGAATTTAATGCCCACTGTCGTAATTTATCAATAAAACCTTCATTATCATTATGTTCATTATCACTTTCATCATCACCAACCTCTTCAGCAATAAGAGAAACATCTTGAAATGCTGGTTGTTCATACCAATCTTGATCATCTTCATTTATCGAGTTTTGTTCTTCATTACATTCCATGTGTATATGTTGTACCTCATCCAGCTGACACTCGTTATGAATGCTCAGGATAACGTCTTTTTTGTCACCACCATCATTAACATGCGTTGCTATTGACAACGCTGCACCATCTGCTTGTTCAACATGTACACTTTGAGAAACATCTTTGACTTTACGAATCTTTCTGAATTTTTCTACTATCAATCTATTTAATTCTTTTTTTTCATATATATTATTATTAGAGCTCATGGCAATCCAATTTAATATATCTGTAATTGAAATATTTTTTTTTTTTTTAAATCACAGATATTTTCTTGGAAATTATTATTTTTTTTAAATTAAATATAACTAAACCAGATAATATATAACTTGATTATTTTAAACTTGAACTTGATTCGATCGAGAATAAAAAATTATAAATAAATTAAATTGGATAATTTATTTATTAAATATATAGTTTTTGAACAAAATAACTCACCTGTGATGAAATTAATTATTCAATTAATTGAATTGAATTAAACTTAGTAATTTTCATTTAAATCTAAGATCCAAATGATAGTCTTAATTCATTGATAATTAATAATTAATCAATAAACGAGAAATGTTTTTTTCGTTATTATTTATTTCATTCCTCTTATTTTATTTAAATTTGTTGGAAATTTGTTTATTCAAGAGAGTAAAAGTGAAATAAAATAAAAGATTATTTTATATTTTATTTATGTTGAATTTTCGGTTGAGATTGTGTGTGCCTATGGTATGATTGTAATATGAACTAGTACACGTGTGGCTCTGAATGTTTTCCTGGAATATTTGTGAGGTCAGAATAGGTGATAAAAGTATTGGATAATAACGAACATTTTAATTGATATTAGTCTTTACTCTTTAGTCTTGGTCCGGACATTGCATTGATGTCAATGCTTTAAGTGTCAAAACCATGGAGGTCTACAAGGAGGGTGATCTCTTGAATTTTACCGAAGCTCACAGAATGGAGCAAGTCAGTACACATTATCGCCACTGACGGCGCTAGTCTCATCAAGATCCGAAGTCACATGGTGTTTTTGTTTACATTTTTTTTTTTTTGTGTGGCTTAGTTAAAGTATTTCTTTATGTTGTAAAAAAATAATACAACTCAATATTACATTATTTATTTAACAAATAAAATTGAAGAAATACATTATTATAAAAAAAATACACTAAGGACAAGCAGTGTCTAAGTAAAGGTGAAGCTAAGGAATTAATATTGCTTATCACATAATTTCTTTGGACACATCAATTCCTTAGTTTCATCTTTTTCTTAGCTACATCTTTTCCTTTGGTATTTATGTTAAATAAATGATTTTTTATTAAAAAGATCATTCCAAATAAATTTTATTTCAATTACATGTGATGCAAATGTTGACATAAAAAATAAAAATAGTCCAATTGAAGTTTTAAAAAAAAATATAAAAAATAAACAACTTATTGAGGATGATTATCAATTGCGTGTTTTACAAAATTTACCAAATGTTTATGATGACATTAATGTATAAAAACCAGAAAAACCAAGTTTTTTGAATAAATTAGTTAGAAAAGAAAAAAAGACAAAAAAAACACCAAAGGGTTTGTATTTGTATGGTGCTGATGGTGATATTGGAAAAACCATGTCGATGGATCTCTTTTATGATTGTTGTATAAGGTAATTTATTACAATTATGTTAATAATAATATAAATAAATAATTAATAAATATCATTGTTTACAGATTGAGAAAAAGGAACGTGTACATTTTTATTCATTTATGCTAGATGTACATGGAAAAATTTTTCAAGTTAAAAAAACAATAAAACGTGATTATAGTAGTACAATACTTCAACCATTTGATCCAATACCACCAGTTGCTGATATGATTATTGAAAAATTATGGCTATTATGTTTTGATAAATTTCAGACAAGATAAAATT
>MKYW01000153.1:59708-94228 GCA_015776835.1 Aphidius ervi | reverse complement strand
ACTCGGGATCGGCCTTATATACCCAGTTTTGAGTGGTGGGAGTCTTGCATCCCTCCTCTCTACTCCTGCGCAAAGCCCGTGAGCGCATCTTTCCCTGGAAGGGGAATGATGCCAGCGCCATCTGCTAATGTCCGTAAGTGGGGATCCACCGGACATCAGCGGAAATAGCCAAGAGCGTAGATTTATGAAATATCTCAGCCTGTACGAAAACAGCCGAGATCACCTTCAGAGCCTACCGGGATCGTAGTTCTTTAGACCGCCATAGCCTATGTCAACATAGCCATAGCTATCCGAGAGCCACCGGGAACGTAATTTCTTTTCACTGTCTTTAGCCTGTTTTAAACAGCCAAAACTATGTCTCGAAACTGCCGTGAACGTAGCCTTTCTAGACTATCTTAGTTTATTCGACAATAACTAAGATTATCCGAAGACTACCGAGATCGTAGTTCTTTAGACTGTCGTGTACTGTACCAAACAGTTACGACCGTGCCCGAGAACTACCGAGAACGTATCCGAAGATACACCGGGAACCAACAACCCTTGGAGCACGAACGACCAACGAGTTGTCACGAGAGCGAATAACCGAAGTTATTCCAGGCGAACGGAAAGAACCGAGAATTTCCGAATGCGAACGAGAACAAGTGGACAAAACCACTTCGGGAGCGACTTAAAACTAGCCTGAAAAGATGAAGGGAAATAAAAACGCAAAAGTCAGGCAATTAATATAAAAATAAAAGACCATTTATTTATTTCTTAACAGCCTTCTTCTTTTTCTTGTTCTTCCTTTTTTTCTTCTTCTTTTCTTCGGGAGCGGCCCTGAGCCCCGGATGTACTAGCTACGGCCCTTGCAACATTGCCACCCAATGCCGCCACGTAAGGTCCCTCAGCCTTCCATTCTTCTTTGCAGCTCTGGCAGGTCTTTAGCGATACCCCCTTTCTACCACAGCGTTTGCAAAATCCACCTTCCACCATAGGTAGTAGACATCTGCTAGAGCGGTGTCCAGGGGCGCGACAATTGTAGCACGGGAATTGCTTGGCAACTTCCACTACGCTTGTTGCGTCGCTACAGATTGGTGGACCACCAAAGATTTCCCCTGAGCCATCGAGAGGACCATGTTGCTTGGGAGGTACTTGGTATGCTTCTTTCATCATACGTTAATGATGTACCTCACACCGAGCCGAGGATGTTCTAACAACGACATCCAAGTGACTCCGCTTGGCATCCGGAGTCGCCACCTCTTCCTCTTTGCCCCGTTTTATGGCTGCCTCTAGTTGCAACCATAGCCCAGGGTCTGCACGAGTCTGCTGCAAGATAGATTGCAACGCATGCGACCGTGGTCCGCCGTGAGCATAGTATGCTACCAGACTTGGTGCAATCGAGCTTGCAGAGGAGGTGCTGCCGTATGAGGTGACTGAACGCCTTCCCATGATGCGAGCAACCTCATGCTCCGTCTCATCAGCAGACTCGGAAGGTGTAGATTTAGCTTTCTGGCTAGGTTGACCCTTCTCAACCTCGGGAGCAAGAGGCTTAACTACCTCTTCGATTGGAGACGGTGGTTTAGCGGCCGATGGAGTTTCTCCATCTTCCCCTGCATTACTATCTTCACGGGAGCGAGTGGGGTTACCACTCCTGGATCCATTGCTGGACCCGCCATCGTAGGTGGTGATAATAGAGTCACTAACTGAAGGTTAGTCCAATGTTCGACCTCCTTCATCACCTCCTCGAAGGTCTGCTTGGTTCCTGGATCGACAGAGGATTCCCTTCGGGCGCACCAGCACCAGGTTCTTCTGTCGGAGTTCATTCCATTGCTGGATCAGACTCACCAGTCGGGAGCGAGTTGGTCTCTACCAACTCCAGTGGTTTAGGATCACCCATGTTTTCCATAACCTTTGCTTTCAGAAATTAGCTATCAAACAAGCTTGGTCTTAAGAGCAGTATCCCTCGTCGTAACCGGACAAGGAATGAGCTTCTTCACCAGGAGGATTTCTCACCATCCTCCTCTCTTACCGCCAGGGGGGAGTTAGCTGGTGTATAACGGCAACCAACGGACCGTGGGGTAGTTTCGGGAGCAATGGCCGCCAACGGCCATTTCGGTAGCGACTAGTTCAGCAAGAAATGGTAGAGGGGCGCGGTCCACCATATTGGTTCCGAAACGTCACTCTGGCACCATTACTAAAATGTATATGGTTTTTAGTATTGGCCGGGAGCGTAATAACCTCACCCCACGGCGGCGGTTATTACCGTGATTATTAACTTTCCTTTTACTAACGCGCATAACCTAAGTCAATACGAGATCGAGGATACTTGTACCTCGCAGGCTTTACCAAATATCCTACTATTGCCTACTCACTCTAGTGCACCAAGTAGTCGAACATAAAGTCAGCCACGCTGGTCTTACGCCGGACCACTCTATGCATTTGACTACTCGATTATAGGTTACCCTGACAGTAAGTAACCACACTAGAGCGAGAGAGCGAGTGATATACAACGTTCTACCTATGCAGCGTAGCGACATCGTAAATCACCCTCGGGAGCATGCACCACGCATCGGGAGCTTGGTTGGACTCATCAGTAACATCAACTAGTTCCACCCTAGGATCCAGTCGACGTCATCGTCTAAGTCGGCTAACTCCACCAAGGAGTCATGCCAGCTTCACCAATGATATCAACTAACTCCTCCGTAGGAGTCTGTCGACATCACCAAGTCACCAGCCAACTCCACCAAGGAGTCAGCTAGCGTCATCGGAAACCAACCACGGACTGTTACCAGTCCCGGTGCCATCAGCCAGCTCCGAGAGCCGGCCGACGACTGGCAGTGAGATGCCAGCGATCACCAGTTTTATGGACTCTCTATCCCCACTCCCGTTTGACCCACTCCATACGACCATCTGTGCGCACACCTCGATGCGACTCTCCGGTGGGAGTGTCGAAGTAGGGGATACGAATCTGACGTAGCCAGGGTAGGAATCCGGATTATCCACTCATGGTGGATGTCTACCAAGTCAACACTGACATTCAGGCGAAAATGGATGTCACTACCGAGGCCACTCACAAACCGGTGGTATTAATTAGCGTCTTAGTCGATAAAACCCCTCAGACCAGACCTCTAATTAATTTCGGGAGCGCGAGATCTGCCAAATCTCGTTACAATTTATATATCAAATCAAAAATATGTATAACTATTACAATTATAATTTATTTATTCAATTCATTGATTATATTAAAGTAATTCATTAAATACATTAGCCCATACTAGTATATTATTTATGAAATTTTTTTTTAGCACCATCTTACATCCTTGTTAACTTTCCTCTGGATGGTGAAACAGGAGAATTTGATATAATTCCCCGAGATTGGATCAAGGTTGATAATGAAAAAAAAACTTTGTCTTGTCCATTTATTGGCGATAATGCAACAAAAGAAGAAAGAGAAAAGTGTGACAACTTGTTAAAAAATTCAAAGCCACCATAAAAAGATTGGAAGCAATATGAAATTGTCATAAGGAGAAGTGCACGGTAATTAAAACATTCGACTTTGAGTATTAATCTATCATATGTCATAAATCATTTCTAAGTAAACTTATATTGACTGAAATTATTCTTATAGGCTCTTTTAATGATGGACTAAAACATTCAGAACAGCTTCGAACTGAAAAGTATGTTTTCTCAACTGGTGATGAAGACCCAGAAAAAACAGTTGAAAAAATTAAAAAATTTTATTTTTAAAAAACACTATGATAAAAATGATAAATCAGTTAAAGATTTATTTTCTCAAGGACATGACGATTTTACTGGCGAACAAAGAAAACAAAAGGAAAAATCTCGTTTTAAATCAAGTGAGTAATGTTTATTAAACTGAAAACAATAATTTTATTGTAATAATTTATGATATTAACATAAATAGTATAATATTTACAATTTATCCTGTATAATTTATTCGGTTTTTTGATATAATTTTCGTAATATATAATAATAATAATTATTATTTTGTCTATAATAATTTTGAATCGAATTACAGAAGTGCCAGATAAAAAAAATACAAAAAAACGTTAAGAAGGAAAAAAAATAACGATTCATCTGAGTCTGATAAAGATGACTTTGAAGACAGTGAAACAGATCTGGATACAGAGAAAACAAAAAGAAAAAAGACCTCACCACCAAAACAAAAAAAAGTCATAAACTACTACAGTTTGCCTTCTTCTTCTGAATCAGGAGGACTCAGCATTCAATCACGAGAACGAGAATTTGAGGAAGAACACGAAAAATCATCAAAAAATTCTAAGTCTCAAACTAAAACAAGAGGTATGTTTTTTTTTTGTGAATATCAAATTTATTGCTATTATTAATTATCATAACAGATTATAACAAAAAAGATTATGAATATGTGACTAGAAATTATAATAATGGTTATGATAATTATTAATTAATTACCAATAGAAATAATTAATAAATAATTATGTCTGTTTATAATTTATATGATTATTAAATATGATGATTAAGCTTTTTTTCAAAATTCTTTTAGATGAACCATCAAAGATACGTTCCATGCCATTACAAAGCGAATTTCATTGGAATAATAGTAAAAACGAATATACAGAGTTGAAAGAAGAGTTAAAATTTATCAGAGTCACACAAAAACAAATGATGGATAAATGAACAATTGAACAAAAACTTTTGATGAATAATATTCGTCAACCTTCTTCAAGACAAGCATCATTTCTTAGAAATTTGTATTGCAATACACTTGAAGAATTTGATATACTTGATGCTCGTCTAGAAGACCAAGATTTAAATAAGCAAATGGTACAAAACTGATAATATTATAATAATAAATAATAATGTTTTTTTTACTGATTTTTTTGATTGTGTAGCGAGATAGTATGCTCCTGCGCATATTTGATGTTTCCCACCACATTGACCTGTCATGTGACATAGTCAATGAAGTGTTTTACCTGTATATGTGTGTGTAATAGAAAAGATCTTCTTCGCTCTTACGCTTCTAGTCCGGCCACCAAGCCAAACGGTGCGACCGGAACTATACTTGTAACATTTTATTGGTGATGTGGCTATGCCACCTCACAACCAGTAATTTATATAGATTGCGTCTGGTAAATTATCTTATCAAATAGTCTAATTATTAAATATATTGTTTTGTATTATTTTAAATATTAATAATAAATTTCGTATCTTTATTTCGAATCAATATTTAAAAGAAATTGTTTAAATTATAAATGTAAATGTGAAGTGAGGGAAACCACACCTCACAATTGTAATAATATTTTCAATGTATATAATTTTTTTAGCAAGAAAATATTGTTAAATTCGTGAATCCAAGTATGACAATTCAGCGGAACATTTCTGATGTGTTAAAACAAATACTCAGTAAAGATGTATTGAGCAAATTCACCGCACAATAAGCCACCAAAGATAAATCAAGAGTCTTCTTGAAGACAAAAATGTGGCAGTGCATCGAGAGTAAGATAATATTTTGATATTTTTTAACTATATATTATTTCTAAAATATAATTCATAAAAAATAAATTGAAAAAAAAATTATAAATACATTGACATAATTTGTTCTAGATGTATTGAATCAAGAGTGGGAAGCAGACAGTTTACCGATTCCAAAATCGAGAGCACTTTCTCAAGGTCTTGGTGCAGCTATGAACAGCTCCAGAGATTGGTGAAAGAAACGCGGGAAAACAAATACAATTCATGTCGATGGAGATGGGACTGCAGTTCAGCAACTTGAAAATATTGACAATATTTGAGATGTTCAATAACTGATTACTTTCGATTTTTTTATAACTTTTTTTCGCTTCACATTTTTTAAAAAATGATATTCATTTGTTTATTTAATAACTTTCAAACTATTAAATATTTGCTTTCTTCATATTTTTGTGTGCCTTTTTTTAAACATTGTTTTCTATACTCGATAAATAAAAATTTTTGATGAAATGCTCATTTTTTTATGTAATGATATTTAAAATATCAAATGTTAGCTTTTTTTTTATATTTTTTTGTTTTTTTCTATGATTTTTTATGTGTTTCATGAAGTGAAATTAAAAAGTCTAATATTAATAAAATGATTAACGATTAAAAATATACTCTTGAATAAAGGAAATGAAAAAATTAAATAACGTCATATTCAATTTAATACGAATAATAATGTGTATAACCAGGTACATAAAAATAGTAGACAATTTAAAATTATTGAAGTTGAAATAAAAGAGAACGAGATGAATAAGTGGAATTAATTTATGATATATACTTTTGTGTTGGTCAAGACTTGTTTAGGATTCCCCTATTCAAGATTTAATAGTGATTCCCTGATGCTATCCGGATCAGGCAAATACTACGGAAAAGCGGTAGCTGAGAAAAGGATTGAAGATGTAGCTGTGGAATTAATGTGGATAAAGAAATAATGTAGTTATGAACTTCTCTTTTATATGAAAAAAAAAAAAAAAAAAATCGATATTGGTTATTTGCAACGACGCTATGTGCAATTGTTAATTACCGTTCTGGAGTATTCCGTGTGCACGGAGAGAAAAAGATATTCGGGTTTACTAAAAAAAAATACTGAATTTTACTATGTTTTATAGTACCGGTTGATGTTTTGGGAAGTTTAGCAACATTTATCATGTGAACGGTGAGTTTTACTATGTTCGAAAATTTTAATCAGAAGTAGTAAATTTTATAATACTCAATCGTAGAAATGCCCATGTTCAAAATAAAAAGTACTATGTTGTATAGTTGAAAATATATCTGATCAAAACTTGATCAAAAAATTAAAAAAAAATTATTTACAAATTATTATTTTTTTTTTCTGTTGTATTATTACGCAGAAGCTTTTTTTTTTTTTTTCCTCTAACACTTGCTGACCTGGGATCGAACTGTTGGCGTATAGATCGACGTGGTAACAGGTGTGCTTTAGACCACTTAGCTACGGAGAGAAACAGGAATTAAAGTGAAATCGACTCTTTTCTTTTGTATTTCTTTTTTCCGTATACTTTACCATCCGAACATAGTAAAATTCACTAAAAATTTTGTAATTGATATAAAACGCACAATAAAAATCAAATCGTGAATCGTATTTTTTAAAATTGATGAGTTGTACAATTAGCATTCTTATAGAAATTGCGTATTGAGTGATTATTTCAACAAGCGTCCATTGTCAATTCTACTATGTTAACATAATGTACATTCATTTACACATAGCACTTTGCAGCTAGGATTTATTAAAAAAAAAGATTTCATCAGTACTTTTGACTATTTCTACAGTAAAAAAAAATCTTGGTTCATAGTTAAATTGGATATGATTGATTTTACTACCCGAGTGGAAAATGAGATCCAGGCATCCGGATCCTGATCCGAATCGGATCCAGTATGGCCAAGGTAATCCGGATCCGGCTTTCCTTACTCTTTCCTTATCCGAATCGGATCCGGATTGCTGCACTTAAATCTAAGAGTGATTTTTTTTCAAAGTCAACATCCGAGTTCAGTCAGGTTTGGCTAAGGTAAGCCGGATCCGGGTTCCTTGACTCTTTTTGGATCCGAATTGGATCTGGGTAACCGGACTTGAATAGGATCCGGCTTTCCTCATTCTGTCCTTATCTACATCGGATCCGGGATGCCAGACTTTAATCGGACTTTATTTTTTTTCCTAAGTTATTTCCGGGTTCAGTCAGGTTCGGCTAAGGTAAGCCAAATCCGGGTTCCCTGACTCTTTTCGAATCTGAATCGGATCCGGGATGCCAGATTTTAATCGGACTTTATTTTTTTTTTCAAAGTTATCTCCGGGTTCAGTCAGGTTTGGCTAAGGTAAGCCAGATCCGGGTTCCCTGACCCTTTTCGGATCTGAATCGAATCCGGGTAACCGGACTTGAATCGGATCCGGCTTTTCTTTCTCTGTCCTTTCAGATCACTGAATCGGATCCGGGATGCCGGACTTTAATTAAAGTTCGATTTTTTTTCAGTTAACCTCCGAATTCGGTAAGGCTTGGCTAAGGTAAGCCGGATCCAGTTTCCCTGATTTAAAACGGATTTAACTTAGAAGAATTTGAATAGAAAAAAATTAATTTCAGAATGTCATCTTTTTTTTTGATAATATTAAATACATTGTTGCCTATATATAACATTAATCACATGAAGTTTTTCTATTGTAATTTTTAAATAACTTTCTACGCTTGTAAATGGCTTTTGATTTTAACGATTCCATGTACGCCGCCGTGGTCGCTAGGATAGTGTCGCCGACTTTAAATGGACAAGCCCCGAGATCGATACCCGTAAGTTCCGAATTGTAGTTTAGTTTAGGTTGAATTTTCTAAAATAGAAATATTGTTAATAATGATTGTTTTAAAAAATAGTTGAAAAAAAGCATTTTTTTTTTTTTTTTCTAAATCAAAATTCGGATCTGGTTTAAGTATAAATTCGGATCCGGTTTGAGTATATATTCGGATCTGGTTTGAGTATATATTCGGATCTGGTTTAAATTTAAATTTGGATCCGGTTTAAATATAAATTCGGATCCGGTGAAAGTATAAATTCGGATCTATGCTGGATATGCATTTTGCATCGGATCTGGTAAACCGGGTCCGAATCGGACCTTATATCAGGTAAACCTGATACGAATCGGACCAAAATTTCCACTCGGGTAAGTGCCTCTGTTAAAATATATCATGAAAATAATGAAAAATAGAAAAAAAAAAAATATATGATATCAAAAATCCGAAAAGATCCACCGGTACTATAGTAGCATAGTAAAACGTAATAATTTTTTCTCTCAGTATAGGAATTGCCATTGGTTGAAGAAGAGCTGGCCAGCTCTTTTCAAGCCATTTATCGGCCATGTCTTGGTAAATTATTGGGTGGCCCAGACTCAAAAAAAATGATTAAGCCAAACTTGGCTCATTAGAAGCTTGCCAGCCATTGTTCAACCATTTATCGGCCAAACACTAGTTAATTATTAGGTGGCCAAGACTGGAAATATACAATGAGGCCCAGAGTAGAGATGCCGCGATAATCGATAATATCGCGACAAGACGATACGATAATGACGACAACGATACGATAATGCCATTTTTTATCGTATCGTCGTCACGACACGATACGATATTTGCCTGACGATAAGCGATTAAATTATCGCGTTAATATCGGAAAAAATATACATTTAAATTCAAGCTAAATTGTCTTGTTTATAAAAACTTAATTTACTTGAAAAATAAACACTTGAGTTCATAGACTCTAAATTTATATTAAACTCCACACCATGTCATAATTAAAAAAAAAAAAATTGATTATTGCAACATATAATAGCAATTATATTAATCTAATAATATTAAAGTAATATAAATTTTAATTATAAAGTAATTAATAATAGTTTTATATAAAGTATATAAAACTTTGTTGCACAGAGTATATTTTTTTTTCAATTTGTTTTAAGAAAATTTGTCAAATTCATAAAAGCCGCGAACTTCTCATATTGACTATTTTTTATTTAATACATTTTTTATATAAAAATCATGATATATTACTTGGTGTATGTCATAATTAAAAAAAAAATGTGTGTGTTATTGTACGCACAGGGAAGTGCTTCTTCAGTAATTTTAACAAAGAGTGATTGAAGGATTCCTCGTTGCTTTATTATATTTTATACCACTCATGCACTGTAAACTCGATTTTACACGCGCCCTAACAGTGAGGTAAACTGACGTTTATAGAACTATAAACGAAACACTACAGTAGTAAGCAAAACACTACAGTAGTAAACGGCGGTTACCTCTGTTTTTCGCTTATACCCACTTGAAGTTGCCTCCGTTTTTTGCGCCCCCACCGGTGTTTTTTTGCCTTTAGTTTAGTGTTAAGTCTTGTTTCCAATGACGTAGTATCACACATATACACATATTATATTAAAAAAAAAACACATACACTCAATTATAGTCATCCAAGATTGTCCAAGATGACAGAATCAGATTTATCTACGTCAATTAAGGGTCTGGATGCAAGAAAGACCTGAGCGCTCGGAGCTGGATAAATGCGGCGCTGTAAACTAGTGAAATTTAGAAAAAACAAAATTTAGAAAATTAAAAAAAAAAAATATCCCCTTATTGAGAAAGGTAAGAGAGACATTTTTTTTCAAATAAACGTTTTTTTTAAATTATTATTCAACGAAATAAAGAATAAAAATGAAAAAAATTTACGGGCTAAATTTTCTTTTTTTTTTAAACATAATTCGTCATAACTTTCGGAAATATTCATGGATCATTTTGAAATTTCAAATACAAATTAAGTACAGTATCGCGATGCATTGAGTAATAATAAAAATTTGGTTTGCGTTTATTGTTTATTTATAGGAAATTTTTATTTAATACGCGACGAAAACTACGTTTCTTGCACTTTGACACAAAAAAGTATCGAGAAAATTTCATGACCGAAATAATTTTGAGTGACAAGACCCTCAATATGGCATATTCTGACATATTTTGACATCATTTTTGGATGCCAGAATATGCCATTTTCTGGAAAATGAATTTTTGTCGGAATATGGCATATTTTGTCATATTATGTCAGATTATGTCATATTATGACATAATCCACCAAATTATTTTCACCAGGGTAGGCGGTCTCTTTCGGTTTCCTTTCGAGTTAACTAATTCGTTCATTTATTCATTATTAATTATGAATCTCAAAACATATTTTGAAAAACTAGTTTGATTTTTGCATCGTGACCAGGGTAAATAAAAAACAATCGACTAAAAAAATTTAGAATTTTTTTATTAATTTCAATCAAACTATTGACGTAGAAACAGCTCAAAGAATATCTAGAAAAAAAGTTGAATTAATAATAATTAAAATGCTGGCTCGTTTTCAGTAGTGGATAGCGCTCTTAACTCTCCACCCAAACGTCTTGAGTTAAATCCCGGACTACGGCAAACAAAAATACTGTTAGCTATGTGCAGAGTCTACACAGTAATTTTCATCGAAAAAGTTGTCATCGAAACAACTCAGGGCAATGTAAAATAAAGGATCGTTTTTGAGAATCTGCACAGTGTTCTCGAAACAGCAATAATAATCATCTGGTCGTGAAACAACGTGGAAGTCTGTGTGTCACTCTGCTACAACTGTGAATCGTCATTTATATGACACTCTGTGACAATCGTAGATCGTCATGAAGTCATCAACGGCCATCGACTACAACATGTTCATCTCGTCAAAAAATATATTCTCCTTACATATATAATTATATACATATTATAAAGTAACTTGTAATTGTAATAACTCATATCTATAAGTAGCCTATAAGATGAAATGTCAAGGTCGTAAACTTAAATAAATGAAATAAATAAATAAATAATACATTATAAATAAAACAGCATAATATTTTTTCATGAATATTTATATGATAAAGTGAACACTTTCTTTCATAAAGTGTGATTAATTTACGTATTTTAACAAACTGATATTGGTATACTACCACACTAAAAAAACGATGCCGCTGGCGCAACGGTACGTGACGCTACGGCAAAGGACCTTACGTCCGTTGCTAGCCAGCTCTGTTGTCGCAACTGAACTAGCGTAGATGGATCTAAAGTACGTTGCGACAACTTACCAGGTCCGCTGTTGCAGCGGACCTCGAGTCCTTCCCGTCAGATCAGCCTGATTCACGGTTTATGGTACAGCTGAATTGACTGACCCGGCATATACGTTGTTTTTTTGTTATTTTTCATTGTTCAAAATATACAACGTTTGTTTATTATTTTGCAATAGTCAAATATCGAATGTTGTAAATAATAATAATAATGTCTTAAATCATGTTGTATATTTATGTAATATTGTAATTTTAATAATTCTTCAAAAATTTGTTGAAAGAATTCTAAACTGTTTTCCTGGTGATAGAACTGGTGATGGAAATTGTCCAGTATATTCTTGTGCTTATGTACATTGCTTTCTCATCACATCTAACTTATTGATTGATTTTTTTTTATGGTTTTAATTTATCTTTCATTAATTGTAATGAATAATTATTTTTAACTGAATCTGTAATGTTTTAATTAAAATAATTTACATCAAAAGAGAAGTATCGCTTACTTGTATATTTTTCTGATGTTCAATAAAATAATTCAAACTATCGTAGTCAAGGAAATGAACAGTAAATAGGAAAAAACAAAAGATAAATATATAATTAAATTAATAAATTAATTATAATTGACTATCTTCATTGCGTTACTTTCGTTGCACCCATCTTTTGTTTTTTTTTTTCTAACTACCCATTCTACCCCCATGGAAATATTTTATAAAATTTTTGTAAAATCAATTTTATAAAATGTTTTTATAAAAAAGTGGGCGAATTTGATGACAAATTTTAGATGAAAATTTTATAAAGTTCTTTATAAAATTTGACATCTTTTTTTATAAAAAGAAATAACAAATTTTTAGAAAATTTTTTATATAATTTTTATTTAAAACAAAATTAATATAGGAAATTTTTATAAAATTTTATATAATTTTTTTTTTAATTTTATAAAGTTTTCATAAAATTTTATAAAAAAATAGATTTCAATGAAAATTCAAAGAGTATACAAGTTTTTCAAAAAAATATATGAGTATTTTTTATAATTTTTATTTCATTAAAAAAAAAAAAACTAATATTAATTTAATAGTTATGTGAATAAACATATTATTTGAATGAAATTTATTAATGTATTTTAAATTCAATTATTTGTTGTCTCTTCAATTTCTTCCTGAAACAAAAAAATTAAAAAATAATTAAATTAATAATTCATTTTTAAATTATTATAATTCAGTTTGAATTATTGTATAATTTACGAAAATTTTTATTTATTATATAAAAATTACCTGTTGTAGTTGTGTATTTCTACGTAATTGCGATAATCTTATATTTATGTTTGAACCAAAAGATACAGCATTGAATTGTGTTGGAAATCTATCCTTGACAGTTTCTATAAAAATAAAAAAAAAGTAAGTGATATTTTATATTTAATATCAATAACAAAAATTATATTTTATTTTATTTTGTGATAATTGTTTAACAAAATTTAGTTATTATTTTATTTTTTATAATAATGTAATGTCCTGCGGTAAGCGCCGAACTTTTTTTTAATTTTAGATATATTATATTTTATAAAATTATATATTCAGGGTACAATTGGATACCCCTAACTCCATCTTATGGATTATAAGGGTAACATTTAAAGGAGCAAACGCATCCCCGAGCACCCCCGAATTTCTCGACCTACCCTACGGTCAGCTTGTGCTATTGACCCAATATATCGACCAGTTCGCTGGGATCTCTGATCCAGTGACTACCAGCTCTTTCAGCTCTGACTGCTTTTAATATTTGTTTCTAAAAGGACTTAGCATAATTTTAAGAACCATCAGCCGAAAAACTGTAAGTTATACTTATTCAATATTTTGGTGATTTATTTTACCTAAATATTTTTAATTACATTTACGTAATATTTGGTTACGTAAATTATGAATTTAAACTTATTAAAATAATCTGGGATTTAACTTGTAATAAATTCTGATCACATGGTCTAAGTTGTCTTGTTCTTTTAACTTAAATTCAAGTGCATACTTTGTGTTAAATTATTTGATCAAATAAATATTTAATAAAGTAAATTATAGTTGGCTAATTTAAACATTCATTTGTTTGCGAAAAATATTTAATGAATTAATGAAATTAATGAAAGATAAATTGAAACCATAAAAAAAAATCAATCAATAAGTTAGATATGATGAGAAAGCAATGTACATAAGCACAAGAATATACTGGACAATTTCTATCACCAGTTCTATCACCAGGAAAACAGTTTGGAATTCTTTCAACAAATTTTTGAAGAATTATTAAAATTACAATATTACATAAATATACAACATTATTTAAGACATTATTATTATTATTTACAACATTGGATATTTGACTAATGCAAAATAATAAACAAACGTTGTATATTTTGAACAATGAAAAATAACAAAAAAACAACGTATATGCCGGGTCAGTCAATTCAGCGGTACCATAAACCGTGAATCAGGCTGATCTGACGGGATGGACTCGAGGTCCGCTGCAGCAGCGGACCTGGTAAGTTGTCGCAACGTACTTTAGATCCATCTACGCTAGTTCAGTTGCGACAACAGAGCTGGCTAGCAACGGACGTTAGGTCCTTTGCCGTAGCGTCACCTCACGTAGAAGTAAACGCTTGTGCCAAGGTTGTTAAGTGATTGGAAATGGACCTATGTTACAAGCTTGATGACAAGCCTTGTGCCGAGGCTTGTGTCCCAGCGTTGTGTCAAGACTCGTATCCCAGCCTTGTGCCAAGGCTTGTGTCTCGGGCTTGACACGATCTTCCAAAAACAATTTAAAAAAAAATATAAATAAATTATTATGGTTAATCTATTATTATTGTTAATTCATTAATTCCAGCATTGTTATTTTTTAATTCAGACAATTCTATTAAGTGATAATACTTAAACGAAAAACTGGGGACGCGACGCGAGATCGATCCGGGGCCTCTCACGTGGAAGTCCAATGCACTATCATGTCGACCATCGGGATATTGATTAAAGTGATCGTCAAAATTTTTTATATAAATAAATTCTATTGAGACTGAACACACAGTCCTTGCAAAAGCCTGACACAATAGTCAAAGCCTGATAATTTTTATTTGAAATTTATATATCTAATTACTATACTTTTTTTTTTTTTAGTTAAATATATGCATAAGTCAAGTCTCGTGTCGGGCTTGGTGAAACAATGGGCACCAGCTTGACACAAGGCTGTGTTACAAGGCTCGTGTGAGGCCGGGAAAAATCAAGGGGACTGTCTTGTGTCAAGCCTGGATTAACAAGGCTTGTCTAGTGACTGGAAAAACAGGCATGACACAACCTTGAAATTTTTAATCTTGTGTGAGGCTTGTAATNTTTAACAAATAAAATACATGTAATTTATTTTGAAAAATTAAACAAGTATAAATTTATTGATTCATCATTAATAATTGTATTCTATACAAAATATATATCAGAAGGAAAAGCAGTAGCTAAGGAAAAAATGAAGCTAAAGTATTGATATTGCTTACCATTTATATTTATATTTATATATTTTCTTTGGCTGCATTAACTCTTTAGCTTCATCTTCTTCTTAGCTACTGCTTTTCTTTGGTATTTTAACAAATGAAATTGATGCAATTTATTTGAATAATTTAAAATACCAAGTCGCCAAAGAAATTAAATGACAAGCGTTATCAATTCTAATTTTTATTATTATTTCAAATGACAGCAACACGCCGAAGATGTTTACACATATTCCGCGAGTCTAGATGGATCACAAATTTTTTTTATATTTATTTTGACGTTTTTACGAACAACTCGCTCAGCTAGCTCATCATCTGTCCATAAAGACTTGATTATTGTTTTGACGCATTCTTCAGCGTCTTCAAATTTATTTTTCAATAACGAAGTTAAAATAGCTGCTTCATCTTCTTCAATAAGCGGCTTTTCTTGTCGAGTAGGAACATTGTTATTTTCTGAAACTGATAAATTTAATTATGATTCTATAGCACATTAAATTAGTTTTTTTTGTATGTTTGTTTCTTTTTTTTTTTACCTAATACTCCACTGCATTGCTTTTTAATCGTTTCTTTATTTAATGACACATCTGTTGAATAGTTAGTTTCCGAAAGAAAAACAAAAATATCAGATTAATGATTAATTATTAAACATAGGATTTCAGATAGAAAAAATAAAATAAAATTTACCAGGAATATTTGATTTCTTCAATAACTTGATAATTATTCGGCCAGTTTCTTCCGAAAGAGGAAAAGCTTTCGATTCCAGAAGGTCATCGTACTTATTTCTCCAAAACTTGATTTGAGATCGTGCTCCGGCCAATTGAACTTTTATTTCTAATACTGATGGTGAACTCACTTGTTTTGTAGCCCAAGCATCAGATTCAGTCTCATTTGTTGATCCAAATTGTAATTGTTTTTTACATGTTTTATGATTTTGATTTATATTTTCAATATCTGATAAAATTTTATTACTTAACGGATCTTTCGTGTAATCAAAAGGTGTAGAAAAATAAAAATTATCTGACGTTTTTTGTTTGTTTATTGGACTTGGACTTTCATCACAATTAGTATATTCATCTAATTTATTTATTCTTTTGTATTTTTCTTGCTGTGTTTGTTTCAATCCAGCTGCCTTAGAGCTTTTAAGTCGCTGAAATTAACAAAAAAATTGAATGAATCACGATCAATCATCTAAAATTTATATGTAAAACGTACTGAATAATTCTTTTCTTAAACAAACTTTTCTTGATTTTTTTTCCTCTTCACTGTCTGATGAGTTTGTAGGTGACAGGTCATTTAACTCATTGTCAATTACAGATGCGCTCAATTTTGGAACAGACCAACGCATAGATTGACTTATTTCTTCGATTTCCAGAGAAGAATCTTTAAAACAAATATACTTATTAACAGACTAGAATTATAGATTAGGAAGATTATAGGTCAACAAAAGTTTATGAATGAATAAAGAAATACCTGCAATTGCGCGCACTTGACGAGTTTCACAGACTGACTTGTCTCTTTGAAACACGTACACTTTTTCAGCTCTTCATTTGTGGAACTAGAAGACCAAAACTCAACAGAAAAATTTTTGATGCTTGTAATTTTGACGAGCTGAAAGGCTGTTGAAGAGCTTTGTCGATGCACAAATATATNCAAGAATCGGAAAAAAAAATCAGGTGTACTGAGCCAAGAAAAAATATGAAATCACTTGGTTAATTTTTTTTATTTTGGGTTTTTTTTTCTATTTTTATTTGTTTGCAAACCATAGTTCTATTATATTAGAAAAAAAAAAATAGTGTTTTTACCATTTCTCACTAAAGTGATGATTTCTTTACCTACCGAGTAACGTATGGCCTACTGTAAGATGGAATTTTTTTAATTTAATAAACAAATCAATAAATAATTATATAAATAAATAAAATCCTTTTTTTTTTTTTAAATATTCCTAATTTTCCAATAAACATATAGATAGATAGATAATTTCTTTATTTACCCAACTGGTAATAACCAAATTACTGGGTCTAAAATTAATACAAAATGATTACAGTTTAAATTATGCCACTCCACCAAATGGTGGATACATTCATTGAATCTTAAATGTAATACTCATTACCTATTAGAAAAATCATTAATTAAATTAATAATAAAAAAAACAAAAAAAAAAATATTGATTAATTAAATAATCAAATCTTATTTCATTCAGTAAATAGCCTTATTAATAGCTGAATGTTAACTGGTTTTGTTAATGTAATGTAATTCATATCAACAGACATTTAATCAGCTCTACAAAAGACTTGATGAAAATTTACCTGTCTTTAATATGCAGTCAAATATTATCTTCACTGGATACAACAATCCTTTTTACATACTTTAAGCAGTCCAGGTGATATACCATCTGGACCTGCTGCCACATTGACCCTCAAAGACATTTATACTCAACTCATTGAATTTTAATATCCATTGAGAAACCTCATTTGACTGATACATTTTCATATAATGCCAGAATCTTTTTGAATTACATCTCAAAACAGCTTCTCAATAAACTTGAAATTGTTCTTCAACCCTTGTTACAATATTTTCACTGTATTAGATTGTTTTCTAAATAATTGATGATCACTTTTCATCCTGCTTAGCTTGTATTTCTTCCTAAGACTATTTTTCTTTGATATTTTAGCTTTAGCATTAGCTGATAACCAAGCAGGATATTTCTTTTTTCAATAATCATCTTTAATTTAAAAAAATTTTACTGAAACCTGATACCAGTGTTATATACCACTGATCCAACATTTCATTTGGGTCTGAATATAATAACAATGTGGACCAATCCACAAACAATAAATAATATTTCAAATCATTAAATTTATAAATATAAAAACTATAATTATGCTTCCAACTTTCCATATTAATAGTGTTGCTACCTGTATTAACTGTGAACCAACTTAAATCTATTTGAAGAGGTGGGTGATACATACTTGGGTTTACAATACCCTCAAATGCACCACTAACCTCACACTTTAAAGTACACAATACCAAATATAATAATCTAAATTTACTATTGAGAATATGATTATATTGTTGTAGATTTAACAAGCTACAAAATTTTTAAAAAATACTCGAATATTTATCATAGACTATTTCTTGCACATGATTAAAGTTTAATGGCTAATTAAAATCACCAAGCAATAACAATTCCCCATTTATAGTTAATAATTTGTCCAATATAACATCCAATATATATTTTAAAAAAAATAAAAATATTATAATCAAATAATAATTCATTCGGAAAAAAAAAGTACTCGATACTTAAGTATCGAGTACTATTTTTGGCCGATGCATCGATTTTCTGATTCTTAAAAAAAAAAGTATCGATACTCCGATTCCGATACTTTTTTCAAGAATCGAAGACCACTAATACGCATAAGACATGACGAACAATTGATGAAATAATTAAGATTTTCCAACCAAAACTTCTATTGTCTGCCCAACATGAAACTCTAGACAGCTCTGGACAGAAAACTCTACAAGTTTCAACAATCACAGTTTCAAGCAGTGATGGGTATTTCACCGATATTTGAGGTTTTATACATTTTAACGTATGATACTGTACCAAAAGTCTGAAACAGGATGTATATTATATGTAAAATACTCCGTAAATAATGATACTTAGTAATTATGTCATACAGTAAATTACGGTAAATTTCTAAATGTTGTAAATCAAACACAAGCGTTGCGACTTGCGATATGTCAGATGTCAATGTGTTTGTTTAGATAAGATACCTGACTTTATTTTTGTACATTTTCGATAGAAAAAAACTTTTTACAATAGCATTTATAGTAATTGATGAACAATAAATTTTCTCGAAGTGCATAAATACTTAATTATTTGTAAAAATTTAATCAAAATTAATAAATATGCGTAGATATAAACGATACTTAGAAGTCAATAATGATGATCTTATTCCTCGTAGCAGTAAATATCGACATAGAATGTTGGAAGCTGAAGCAAGTATATTGATAAGAATATAAATGACAATTACAATAAAAATTTATTCAGTATGTTGTTACTACTTTTTTTAGAGAAATAATCCTGAGAGAAACAATGAATCTAGTGGAGAAAATTCTTATGGCAATCATTCTAACCTCGATGGAGATTCTGCATCTTCTTACGATACTAACGAACCCATCATAAACTTATCAGAAACAAACAATAATAGTGAAATTGATGACTCAGCTGTTCAAAGTAATAACATTGATATTAAAAATGATGATCTTGGTACTTTTAATACCGAAAGTGTATGTTCTGAGTTCTTATTGATTTATTTAAATTAGAAATTCGTGTTTACGTATGGAAGATTTTTGATTTACAGGAAGTTTCTGATGATGGAATAGACTCTAACAATGCTGATGACGACGAGATTGATCCTAATAATACTAATGATGATGCTAATTGTGAGGATAATATTTCTAGTGAAAGCGATGTACGCGAAAAAAATTTTATTCACTTATTTACTCATAAAACTTAGAGACTTATTGGCGATAATTTTGATTCCAGGGAATATTTGATGAACATGAACCTGATGGTGACCCATACCTTGCTGAACCATTATGTAATTTTCTGAATTGTACCCGGGGTAAAGTTTTGTTAATGGTTATGACAATGGGATTACGTCACTTATTAAGTTGGGAGGCTATGGTCGATATGCTGAAAATAATAAACGCTATCTTTAATAACAAAGTGGTTCCTGCCTCAAAATATTTTTTACATAAATATTTTCCCCCAAATATACAAAGTATCTATCACATTTACTGTCCCGGGTGTCAACGATATTTGGGTACTCGCAATGCCATGGAAAATGATGGTCATTGTGATTGTGGTCAAAACATGAATGTAAAAGATCTGCAATCATATTTCGTCTAATTTGATCTTCGTGAGCAGCTCTATCATTTTTCAAAAGATCCAAAATTTGTCAACAATTTGAATTATCGATTTACTCGAATAAAAGTCAATGAAACAGCAATTGAAGATGTTTTTGACGGTAAAATGTATGAAAAAAATAAATTATTGAAAAATAATTTAAATATGTCATACAGGTTTGATACAGACGGCTGTCAGGCCACAGACTCTTTAAAAATAACTATTTGGCCCATTTATATAATGTTACATGACTTGCCTCCCGATGAACGTAAAAAATACATGATTCTCGCTGGCCTTTGGTTTGATAAAATTGAACCAAACATGAATATTTTTTTAGAAGCATTCGTTAATCAAGCAAATGATCTCTCTTCTGTTGGAATTACTTGGAACTTGGAGAATAGAAATGTCACTAGTGAATTAACACCATTAGTCTGTTCAGTAGATACCCCAGCTCGATGTAAAATGTTATACATATATGAAGATACCCCATGTAGATACCCCAGCTCAATGTAAAATGTTATACGTATATGAAGCAGTACAACGGCCATTTTGGATGTACATTTTGTCTGCATCCAACTCATTCAGTTAACCGTGCAAGAAAATACACAATCTCAACAGAAGTTCCTCCTCTCAGAACTGATGCATCTATAAAATTGGCAATGATTGAAGCTTGTGATTTAGGAGCAGTAAGAAATAATATTGACGGTATTTGGGGACCAAGCAGCTTAATGAACCTAAAACACTTCGATTTAGCTAAGGAAATGTTTGTCGATCATCTGCATGCCAGTCTTTTGGGAGTTGTTCGTCTGTGGACAGGAATAGTCTTAACATCGGTCGGAGAAGAAAGCGGAGTGGTCGGAGCGCCACACCAGAAAGCGGAGCGAATGTTGAATTAGATTGATATATACTATATTTCAGCCACCTTTGATTGTCATACTTTTCACTATGAGCATTAATAAACATGTGGAGATTGGTGCAAAGATAAAAATAATGAATGTTCAAAACACTTTCCCAAAGCATTTCAAAATGAAACAGTAATGGATGAAAATGCATATCCAACTTACCGCCGCAGGAATACTGGAGTTTTCGATCGTTTGCAGGGAGGAACGGCTGATAATCAGTATGTTGTCCCTTATAACGCTGTATTATTAAAATTATTGAATTGTCACATCAATACAGAAATAGTATCAACTATCCAATCTGTTGAATATTTGTACAAATATATGTATAAAGGACATGATGCTGCAGCTATTGAAGTGACAAATGGGAATAAAAGATCTATAAATCATCATGAAATACACAATTTCATAGAAACTCGATACTCAACTCCAGTTGAGGGATGTGATCGAATTTTAGGAAGATCTTTACAAAAAAAGTCACTCGATTATGCGTCTGCCTGTACATTTACCTAACCAACAAACTGTAATGATTAGTGACGAAGCCACAGACGACTCTATTATAACAGCGTTAGAAAAAAATACTATGCTAATCGAATATTTTGCGTTGAATCAACGTGATACAGAGGCAAGATAGTTTACATATGCAGAAATTCCATCATACTACGTGTTCAAAAAGTCTTCTCATGCTGCAAATATATCCTGGGAAGAACGCAAACAGGATCGCAAAGTTATTGGAAGAATGTACTCTATTAGTCCTCATCAAATAGAATTATTTCATCTTTGGTTATTACTGCTAACAGTCAAAGGAGCTGAGAGTTTTGAAGCTATGCGGACAGTTGATGGAAAAACATATGATACTTTCCATGGTGCATGCTTAGCACTTGGTCTTATTGAAGATGATACAGAATGGGAAGGTGCAATGACAGAAGGAGAAGTATAGATGATGCCCCGACAGCTGAGATATTTATTCGCGAGTATTTTAGTTCACTGCCAACCTAAAGAACCGAGAGAACTGTTGGAAAAATTTAAAGATGCCATGTCACAAGATTATCGTAGGAATTATTGTGATTCTGAATCAATTAGTAGAGCATATCATGACACAAATGCTTTATTATGCAATGACCGATATGATCTAAGTAATTTTCCATCAATGCCACCATTAATTGCATTTGAAATTCATAATAACAATAGTGATCAGAATATGGAAGAAATACAATCATGTCACCCTGAAATTGATCAAAGTCAATACATAAAATTGAACTCGAAACAGAAAGAGATTGTCGATACGATTATAGAAGTAGTGATGACAGAAGATAAAACGAAAATTGAAAATACGTGTTTTTATATGGATGGACCAGGTGGATCGAGAAAGACGTTTGTTTACACTACTCTTTATCATTTACTGAAAAGTAAATGGAAAAATATTTGCACTATGTCGTTTACAGGTGTCTACAGCAATATTACTCCCTAATGGAAAACCTGTACACAAAGCATTTGGCTTGCCAGTACCACTGTTCTTTGACTCAACATCACACATGAAGATTTAATGAAAAGAGGCTCAGATCATGAAGGATTATGATTTATTAATCTGGGACGGAGGTCCAATGGCACCAAGATACTGCATGGAAATTGGTGACGAAACTTATAAATATTTCATGGATAGTAATTTACCATTCGGTGGAAAAGTAATGTTGATTGGTGGTGATTTTAGACAATTACTGCCTGTCAAAGTTGATGCTACTCGCAGCGAATTGGTTAATTTGTCTATTAAATTTAGTCATCTTTGGAAAAATTTTTCTATGTTTACATTGACGGAAAATATGAGAACATTACCAGAAAAAACGGGATTTGCAAAGTATCTCTTAGATGTAGGTAATGGAGTTCTAAATGACAATAATAATTATATAATAGCACCAGAAAAATGTGTCGCCAAAACGACTGAAAGCATAGTAGATACAATGTTTAAAGACTTGCTCAATAATCAACGATATGATGAGTTAACTAAGGTAGCTGTACTGGCAGCACGAAATGTTGATGTCGATCGAATTAATTGTAAAGTTGTAGAATTACTTGATAAACAATCAGAAAAAATTTATAATAGTGTTGATAGTACAGAAAACTGTGACAACGGAAATATAGTCGACGTCATATTACCAGAATATCTTAATTCTTTAGATCCTCCTAATTTTCTACCTCACGAACTTAAATTGAGGAATAACTGTGTTGTTTTGCTTCTACGTCATTTAAGTATGACCAAAGGTTTATGCAATGGAACACGCTTACAGATATTAAAATTAGCACACAATTTATAACAATGTCGGATATTGATGGGTGATAAGGCTGGAGAGATAGTTTTCATACATAGCATTACGTTATACTGTGAAAACATTTATCCTTTTACTTTCAAACGAAGACAATTCACAATCAAGTTAGCTTTTGCTATGACTATAAATGAAAGGACAAACCTTCGAAAAAATTAGATTCGATCTTCGTAAAGATGTTTTCAGTCATGGTCAATTATTCGTGGCTTCTTCAAGAGTTTGATCATGGCAGTCATTGAGAATTTTTTTGGGTGATCAGCGTCAAGATAATTTAATTAACAACTTTGTTTACAAAGAATTATACGAATAATTAAAAAAATTATATAAAAAAAGTATTTTGAACTTGCATTCATTGGAACGAATTGTCAGGTTCAATACGTACAGTATATTTTCCATACGTATACTTTTGTTATTTTTAAAACAATGAGTATGAAATTTAATAAAGTATGATAATCTGTACTACAATTCATAATTCATATGTTCATAAAAAATTCTAATTATGAAAATAACAAATAAAAAGAAAATTGAGTTCAACTAAAATTGAAATTACAAGCTTTAATATTAAATAATAATAGTATACATAAAGTAAAAAATAAAATTAATTGGTAAGCAACATCCTTTACTTAGTCATTTTTTCTATAGCTTTTAATTTGTTCAAATAAATGAAAAGCTATTGACGAATGGCTAAGGAAAGGATGTGGCTTACCAGGTAACTTCTTTAGCTAAATTATTTCTTTGAGAATTAATTAGTAAACATCTTTTATTTGCCATTTTTTCTATAACTTTCAATTTGTTTAATTAATTGTTTAAATTTTATAAAATAAATTAAAAGCTACCCGTGTAAAAAAATTTCATTGAAATTCATGGTGAAACTTCATCAAATGAAACAATGAATATGACCATTCACAGAGGAATATTCACTTGATAATTTACGTAAAAATGAATATTTACGTGAATGTTTTTAGGTTTTTATGGTGACAGCGAAAATTTCCAGTGATTCGCGAGGAAGTTTAAAGTTAAAATCTAAAAAAAAAGTATGAAGATAAATACAAAAAGTATATTATGAGAATACAAAAAGTCTTCCGAATTTTTATTGAGGGTATCCATATTTCTACATTCATATTTATATTCATATTCATATTCATATTCATATTCTCATATTCATATTCATATTCTCATATTCATATTCTCATATTCATATTCTCATATTCATATTCTCATATTCATATTCATATTCATATTCATATTCATATTTATATTTATATTAACATTTACATTTATATTCACATGCATTCATGTTCAATTTATTTTATGTTATTCTATTTGGTTTAATTGATAAATCATAATATTAATAATAACAATAATTATAAAAGAAACCAAAAAGATTGAAATCAATTTTCATTTTAACATTTTTATTCAAATTCCAATAAATTGACTGGATCGATCGCATAAAATAAATTTTTTTCTTTAAAGCATGGAACATTATAACAATTATTACTGAGCATATTAATATTAATAGCAAAAAATTTTTCAGGTATTGATTTTTTAACTAGTTTCATCGTAGGAATTATTTCTCTCGGGACTTTCGCTCTTATAAAATTTTTAACTATTGAATATTTAATTATGATGGCATAACATATGCTATTTTCAATACAATTGTCACAATGATCGTCACACAGACAAAATTGTTAAATTTAATAAATCTTTCTATTTCACCAACTAAACAGTTTTCGTACTAATTAAATTTAACTAAAGATGAATTTGTTTTTCTCGGTCTTGTGTATGATATTGAGTCATAAACGACTTTATCTTTATACAATCTATTAAAAGTGTAAATTTTATTGGGAATTAAAATGTTGCTATTTATAAATGTGTTCGCAATTATTTCTGGAAGAGTATTCGTTTCTTTAAGACTTCCATATATGTATGAAGACCTATCAATATGCGAGAGTTTTTTCCGTCTTTGGCTACTCAGCTCTACTCTATTACAAAAATTACTAATATCATCATTCAGGTTCACTTTCGATTTTAAAAATAAAAGATTGCTAAAGGTAGAGACAAGAGAGCACATTTGTAATTCTGTGTATCTCGTTCCATGTAGTAAATGTTTAAATACTCCGTTAAGGTTTTCAAATGAAAACAAAGATGTTGATCGTAATGACCCAAATTTTATGACATTATTGGGAAGATGAACCAATAAATGTAAATTACATGTCATATGTCGTTCTTGATACCATCTTGGAAAATTATTGTTTCCTCAGTCGTACGTAACTTTATTTTATTTTGATAGAGATAAACTTGAACATTATCTATACGACTAGTAATCATCTTACAGACCATACATCCGTAAGTAGCAAGATGCTGTTTTAAATTTAAAAATATTAATTTAGCTGGAATATCAGCTGTACCACACAGCAAAATTGCACGTACTGTAGTTAAAACATTATTTATTTTAATATTAATGCCTCGATAGAGATCTAAAAATGACTGTCGAAACACCCCAAGATATAAATTACCTTTTGGTTTGGAATTACCAAACCAAACGCCTGCTGATATTATATTTTCTTTTTTACACCGTTCTTCATAACTTAATTCGTTTATTTGTAAGAAAATTGGCCACAAATTAAATTTAGATGAATTGAATATTTTTATACCGTCCGTATTTCATGTAAAAGATATATTATTAGGATTTGATAAGAACTCATTGGTACCAGAAAATTTTTTGTAGACTGAACCATCATATAGATCTCCGTAATTTTCAGGTGATTGCTTATCGCGCGTGAACCGAGAATTTATTTTTTCGACGAAACCTGAACGCTTAAAAATTTTTTCAATTTGGGGAATTATTGGTAATTCTATAAAATAATTTTTTTCGGTCGAAGATTCACACTTTTCACAATTTATATTTTTACTACCTACTTTTGTGTAACAATTAGAACAATAATAATGCCGGATAACATCATTTGCGTTATTGGCGGAAAAAAATTTTTTCAATTTGTAGAGTGTGGTTATACATAAACAAGGTTTGATGCAATTTAAGCTAATTAACTTCAAAAGATCAGATAAGCAACTTTGAGTAAGCTTGTGACGAGTAATGAAAATTATAATTGACAATATGCTTTCACCTAATGTAATGGGCGAGCAAGGATAAAGTGGTTCGTCTAAATTATTAGATTCGGTTGCACTATCGCTGTCTGTTTCTGACAATGAGATGTCACACTGAGTGGATGCATCCGAAAAACTTGGAGGATCATAGCTTAAATTGCTTGAAATAGAATCTACATCTGACTCGCTGACTTCACTTTGTACATCAGAGTCGCCATTTTCCGTAAAAGTTAGAATTTCGTCATCATTTTCTTCATTGTTATTGCCATTGTCATTGCCATTATTTATTTCATCGTAATTGCCATCGCATAGATGATCTATAAAATATTTTTATTCAATTTTATTTAATACCGTGAAAATCTATCAAATATAAATTAATTGAACGAACGTTATTATAGATAATCAGTATTTAAATCAGAAATATGATTGTGTTAAAATTTGAATAATAAATTGTATAATTATACAAAAATATTATGAGAATACAAAAAAAATACTATAAGTATACAAAAATAAGAATAAAAATCTATTGATAATTTATTAAAAAATGCATATCATTATGTAATTAAACAAACGTCATTATATATAATCAGTATTTGTATCAGAAGAATGATTGTGTTAAAATTTATATGATAAATTGTATAATTATACAAAAATATTATGATAATACCAAAAAAATTCTACCTAATTCCCATAAAAATATTATTAGCAAAAATCAATTTTTCATTATTCAAATAATTTTTGTTTATAAAAAAGAAAAAAAATTCAACTTCCCCACCCACTCTTACCCACAATAACATGAATAAAGACTTGAAATTTTCCCTCATTATACTTGACTATATCCTCTACCTAATTCCCATAAAAATATTTTGTAAAAATTAATTTCTCATTATTTAAATAATTTTTGTTTATAAAAAAAAAAAAAATTTACCTTTCCTGCCCACTCCCACTCACAATACCATGGATGAAGATTCGAAATTTTCCTTCAATATACCTGTCTATATCCTCTACCTAATTTCCATGATAATATTTTGTAAAAATCATATTTTTACTATCTAAATAATTTTTGTTTATAAAAAAAAAGAAAATTCAACTTTCCCACCCACTACCACCCACAATTCCATGAATAGACTGTTGAAATTATCCCTTAATGTACTTGGCTATATCAGTGTTTTAAACATAGTTTGAAACAATATGTTTTATACCAGCCCATCTCTGGATGTTGGAGCTACTGGAATAAAATTACTGGTGATAAAAAAGTTTCTCTAGATTTTTATTTTTTTTCAAGTTGCCACCACTGATCGTTTTTCCTCGTCCATTTCTGTACACAGAGGTTAGATTTAGGTGTCTATTTTATTGCTTTTCAATTAATTAAAAGGGATAACAAAAAATTGCAATGGATAATGGTGGTGATGTTACAAATAATTGCCACGAAAAACTTGGTAATAATAGTAATAATGATATTCGTCAAGATCAATTACAATATCTGATTGAAGGTGTCGACAATAAATATTTCAGGTAAATTTATCTTTTATATAATTCTTTTTTATCTAAATAATGCTACAGTCAAATTTTATGTGTATTTATATATATCAACAGGAAAGATTGCTGATATTGAACAAACAATGAGAAATCATTTAAAAAAACGAATAATAACACATGGAAATAACGATGATAAGAAAAACTATGGCACTGATTATAAAGTCGATGATGATACAAATTATCATCAAGAAAAAAGTGATAATAATATTAATAATGATAGTCATGACTCAAAAGAATATAATTATAAAATTATGGATGTTGCAGGTAATTTATCATTTAATAATCATTTAATATGTTAATAGTTAAGATTTTAATAAACACTTTATTTCAACAGGAAAATGCACTAAGCCAAAAAAAAAACCAAAGAAAATCAACAATCGTCAATTTAAAAATTCTAAACAAACAAGTGTTCCACGAATTGTGACTAGAGCAACACAAAAACTATTAGTTGACGATCAAAATTTTAAAGATATAATAACACTAATTAATTCAAAACCAAAAAGAAACGTTCATACAATTGATTCTAACAATAATAATAGTAATTATGAAGATGATAAGATACAAGAAAACATGAATGATAACAGTGATTACGATGATGACAATAGATCTATGACCCAAGAAAAGATAAATAGAAGTAGTTATAGTGATAATGATAATAATGATGATGCTGATGAAGCTGATGATAGTGATGATGATACGAAGAAAAAAATTAAAGAAGCTGTGGGTTATTTGTCATTAGCAAGTGAAATTCTTGTAAAATTATGCAAAAAAAAAATGAAACAAAAATGGAAAGTCGTTGAAGAAAGTTGACATACAATCATGACAACAATCAGTGGCAGTTTCAACATAATAAGAAAACAGAGCTCGTTGTTGAATTACAAAAAGGTACTTCAGTTTATATTGATAAGATCGAGTTGAATTCTATACTTGAACGTTCAGCTGGACAATCTAAATTAGCTCGAGCACTCGTCTCAGCAATTTTTACTGAAGATACTTTGAGGAATTATAAAAAAAAAGATCTTGACAAGAAAACTTTGGATATTATAATCGGTAAGTATAGTAAATTATTCAATATTTGATAATAATGAGTTCGTTCATTCATTTATTTATTTCAAATTTCAGATTATACAGACCAAATAAGGTCAAAAAATAAATGGGAAAATTCAACTTATTGATCAGAGTTTATCCAAATACATTTGTGAATTGGCTAGAAAAAATATAACTACATAATTTTAGATTTATTATTTCAATTTGATTTAAATTCTTATTCATTGTTTATTCATATTTCATTCACTATATTTATTTTTTATTGAATTTCTCATACAATATTATTTAAAAATATTTTAGATAAAAATATTCTAAACTTTAAAATTTCTTTACTCTGAAATAAACCAGAATATCAAGATAACCGAACGTATTAAAAAATAAATAAAAAAATTTTATAAGATATAGTCTATCTTTGTTCTAAAAATTGAAAAATATAAAATATACTAAAACAAAGTTTAATTTTGCATTTTCTACGATGAGTAACATAAAATTGATCTTATTATTTTTCCAAAAAAAGTAAATTCATTGCAGTTGAATTTTTATTTTACATCAAAAATATATCAACTTAAAATTTATCAAAAATATAAATAAAATGAAAAATATAGGTGAGTCTTTCTATTTCAAATGACAACAAATTTCAAAGATCAATCTGTATTTATGACTGTTTTAGCGTTTAGTTTATTTTATTTTATATAAATGCAAACATAAAAATAAACAATATTGAAAGAATATACCTGGTTCTTCTGGTTCACTGACTGTCAGTGACGTATCTGAATTTAAAAACTTCCGTCTTCTTCATTGCGTGGTCCTCGAGAGCTCATAATATTCTCTGGTTCGAGAAGTCATTGTTTTTTTTTTTTTTTTAGTTTTCTATTTATGATATTTTTTTATTCAAGTTTTTTCACAAATTAATTTACATATAATTGATATAGAATAATTTTTAAAAAACAATTATTATTATTTTATCGTTATATTTAACTCAACTAAGTTTGAATAGCAATTTATTTTATCTATTTATTTTGAATTTACATTTTATATACCGGTGTACCGGTATGAAATGAGCGTTTTTGTGTGGAAATGAATGACACGTTCTAAATAAGGAGTTGAACAAATTTATTCAAAATATTGACCATCGCTTTCTACACATTTTAACCATCTTTCGGGCAATTTGTGGATACCGCGCCAGTAGAAACGTTCATCCTGTGAAGCAAACCAATCAGACACCCAATTTTCGACTTCTTCGTAGGAATCGAAGTGCTCCTCTGCCAATGCGTGTCCCATAGATGAAAACAAATAGTAGTCGGATGGGGCCAAGTCTGGTGAATATGGCGGGTGGGGTAACAACTCCCAGCCAAGCGTTTTAATTGTTTCTTGAACTGGTTTTGCTTTGTGTGCAGGTGCATTGTCGTGTAACAAAATTACTTTGCCGTGTCTTCTGGCCCATTCTGGTCGTTTCTCGATCAATGCATCGTTCAAACCGATCATTTGTTGTTTGTAGCGAATGGTATTAACAGTTTCACCAGGTCTGAGAAGCTCATGATACACCACACTTTTCTGATCCCACCAAACACAAAGCATTGCCTTTTTGCCGAAACGATCCGGTTTTGCAGTCGAATTTGATGGTTGGCCCGGATTAACCCATGACTTTTTTCGTTTAGGATTCTTAAAATAAATCCATTTTTCATCGCCAGTGACTATCCGATGCAAGACTGATTTTCTTTCGTGTCTTTGTAACAAAATTTCACAAGTGCTTTTCCGGTTTTCGATTTGTCTTTCATTCAATTCATGTGGCACCCATTTTCCACACTTTTGGATCTTTCCCATAGCTTTCAAACGGTCACAAATTGTTTGTTGTGCAACATTTAACATTTCTGCCATTTGTTTTTGACTTAAAGTATCACCTTCATCCAATATTGCTTGCAGTTCACCATCTTCAAACTTTTTTGGTGGTCTACCACGTTTTTCATTTATCACATTAAAATCATTATCTCGGAAGCGTTGAAACCATCTTTTACAAGTTGCTTCTGATAGAGCATGATCACCATATGCCTCGACAAGCATTCGATGCGACTCTGCAGCACTTTTGTTCAAATGAAAACAGAAAATCAATGCTTTCCGCAAATCATCACTTTCTGGTACAAAATTTGACATTTTCAACACAATAAATAAATATAATGTTTTTTATTTAATGACTGGAAAGTTATTGGTTATGTTTGACAGATGTCATACTAACCGAACGATAAAAAAAAAAAAGCCCGTTTACAACAAAAAATCGCTCCCGACACAATTTCATTCTAACGCTCATTTCATACCGGTACACCTGTAAATAATATATAAATATTTTTTTTAAACTCAAAAATTATTTCTTAAGTGAAAAAACAAAAAATTACAGGAAGCAACGATATGGTGAGGCTTACGCATATCCCACCTCCGTAATATGTTTTTTTTTCAATTTCATTTATTTTATTCAATCATGTTTGCCGTTGCTATGATAATTTATTATATTTTATTTCATGTATAATAAAAAACAAAACTCCAACAGGTTGCTATGCAAATACTTGAATTTGTTATTTAACATTTCATTTTTGTTTTAACATAATTCGTGTTCTAATTTTTTTCCGGTTTCTATTATATTAGAGCTACCGAGATGGATAAATGGGCTCTAGTGTTTTGGGAAGAGAGTAAACAAAATAGTGTCATAGGAACAGAAGATATCAACGAATCTGAATATGGACAGATTAAAGCGATTTGGAAAAAAAAATTTTACAGTATCAGAATACTGATGATGTCAGGTGAGTCAAAGTACTATTCAAACTGTTGATAACTTGATTTATTATTATTTAATAATTAGTGTCAGTAGTTATNCAAAACAACGATATATTAAAAATATAAAAAAAAAAAAAAAAAAAATACAGTAAAAATAGAAAAATACCATACCGAGAGATATCGCAATTTACAAATTTTAAAATATATGAAAGATGAACGTTTGATTTGATCATTGATTTGTTTTACCGTTTCTTTTATTTTGAAAAAGATGACGTTGCATTGCTTAAATCAATGAAAGTTGATGATAAAGGAGTCATAATTGGAACAAATAAAAAAAAAATAGAAAGTCGAGAAAAATTAACGCCTAAAAAACCAAAAAAAAATAATCCAAGTGTTGCCGAAAAAAAAGTATCAGAAGAATGTAAAAAGAAAAAAGTGCCTGACAAAACTGTTCAGAGAAATGTAGATGAACCAGTGCTTGAATTGAAAAGTATTTACGAAGAAATCGACGATAAATTACCATTGTCTGTTACGAACAGCAATATTATCACTCAACAACCAAGGATTTTATCCAAGAATATTGTTAGTTATTCTGATTCATCAGATACAGAATCACACGATTCACTTGTCTTTTCATGTGAAAGAAAAATTTTGGTTATTGACTCAGATGATGACGAGAATGCAGACGACGTGTCATTGAACCATATTAATGCTGTACCTGCAACTATTGGTAAAAATTTGGACTTTAATTTTTTATATAAGTTACACCTATATAATCAGTGATTCATTAAATCAGTCATACTTTTTTTTTTTGTATTTTACAGATAACAATTCAGATAGTGATGAGAGCGTGGCCAGTGAATCGTCAGTTGTAAAACATCAATCATTTAGACATTATCACGATATTATACCAGCTGGTACGATTCAACGATTCAATTAATAATATTTAATCTAATCAGTTCGTCTGTTTATTGATTTGTAAGTTATTCGGTATTCATTTTACAGATGCCCAAATGATTATTCAATACTTGGAGTCTTTGTTGGTTACACTTAGAAAAAATTATAAAGTTGATGAAGATTCAAATAATAAAGCAAATGCAGGTAAATTTTTATTTCTTGTAATTGTTTTGATAATTAATTTGATGATTGTTTAAAAATGTTTGATATTATAGCTACGATGTCAGCGATATCGTTTTTAGAGAATACACGAGATGATTTAGTTGGACGTACATCATTTTAAAAAATGCCTTCTATGAATCACATGCCTTCAACATCTAAACATTCCAACTATGAAGATGATAATGTTGAGAAATATGATTCACATGAGAAATTGAATCATGGCAACGATGATGATGAAAAAGAAAATGTAAAAAAAAAAAAAAGATGTTATGGATATATAAATGATGATGAAGAAAAATATGATAAAAACGACGATTATAAAAAAAAAAAAGTAAACCGTCGACGTACATCATATGAAAAAGAATCATTCATGAATCACATGCCTTCAACATCGGCACATTTCAACTATGATGAAGTAAAAGAAAAAATGACGTTTACATTGATTGACTGTGTAAAAAAAACCATCATTTTCCATTTGATCAACTATCATTTGCCAAGCTACTATATTACGAATCTTTGGACTATTAATGTTTGATATATTTTGTTTATACCAAAAAATTAAATTTAATGAGCTGTCTCTTGACCAAACTGCTCTTGCATTATTCATGCTATCATTTTCATTTACATTTTTCATCGTTTTTTTACGTTTAATTGGATGAGATACTGCCGGAGGTATATCAGATGACAAAGTGAAATCATTAGGATCCAAAAACTCATAGCTATCATACATTTCATCATTTTCAAAATTGTCACTTGTATCAACTGATGATGTATGAGTCTTGACACTTGATGCAAGTTGTTTTTTACATCCTGATGTACCTTTTAAAACATAAAAAATACAATTAACATTTCTTCAATTGATTTAAATAATAAAAAAAAAAAATTATAATATTACCTGGTGTTAATTGGTATGAAGCACGAGAATATGCATTGGTATTTGAAGATAGTGATGCACATGATTTTGGTGTACTTGTTACACTTGGTGATGCACTTGATAAAACTGATGTATAAGTCTTGACACTTGATGCAAGTTGTTTTTTACATCCTGATGTATCTTTTAAATACATAAAAAAAATATAGAAATATCATGAGCATCTTTTCAATTGATTTAAATAATAAAAAAAAAAAAATTATAATATTACCTGGTGTTGTTGATACGAAGTTGAACATAGATTTAATTTCTTCGCTCATATCATATATTCCGATTATATCATCTAATTGTTGAAAAGGTATTTCATATTAAAAAATTAGTATTCGGTGTTATTTTTAAAGATAATTGTTTATACTTGCCAATTACATTCCACAGGTATATTTGGTCGTTTATTATTAGTGGTTTAGAATGTTCATCGTACAACACCTCATGTGTGACAGAATTCAATTGTTCTTGAGACATTTTTCATTTTTCTTTTAAACATTTAACAATATTGATAGTTAAAATATTAATTAACAACTCTATATTATTAACAAAAACCTCTGGCAATATTGGCAAAATCTAACATGGCTGCATATGGCTAACGGCTAACCTGTACAGCAGAGAGAAGGTGACATTTCATAGTAACTTTTAACATTATTATATTTTTCATTTTTTTCGTCGCCATTTTGAAGTCCGTACGGACTGGATAGCCACGGAACGCACCCCATATTCATATTCATATTCATATTCTCATATTCATATTCATATTCTCATATTCATATTCATATTCTCATATTCATATTCATATTC
>MKYW01000153.1:17441-57705 GCA_015776835.1 Aphidius ervi | reverse complement strand
CATTTACATTTACATTTACATTTACATTTACATTTACATTTACATTTACATTTACATTTACATTTACATTTACATAGAAAGGTCATTGATGCCACAGCTGTATGAACAATATAAAACAAATATAGGTAAACTACAATCAATTGTTTAATAACTTACACTATTCCAACAAATTGCTGTCACCGATATTTATTTATTGATTTATTTATTTCTAAAATACACACAACATTTTTGAATAACGATATTTTATATTTATATATCATCTAACCATTGATTATTTTACACATTAAAATAAAATTTATTTTATATATCTATTGCATAAAATATTAAATAAAAAATTGAACTATTTTTACAGCTGATCAGATCAAAAAAGATATGGAAGAAAAATTTGCTTGCTTGAGTTATACGACAGATGGTTGGACATCTCGTGCTGGTGATTCTTATTTGTCGTTAACATTACATTATTTAACGAGCAATTTTGATTATAAAAATTTCACTCTGGGAATACGTCACATTAAAACCAGTCACACTTCTTATGAACTGGCGAAGTTACTCAAAGAAATGTCATCTGAGTGGATTGGATCTGAAGAATTGTCATTCACATCTTACTGTGTGTCTGATAATGCTCCAAATATAACTTCAGCAGTTCGTAGTGCTGGATGGGAAAGAATTTATTGTTTTGCTTGAACTGATGAAATAAAGAATATGTAAAACGTCCATTATTTATTATTCATTCAGATGTAGGAGGACTGTATAAGCCATCAACAATTAATGATAAAAATTTCTTTGTAATTTTTGTTGACGAATTTACACATTATTGCGTAACGTATTTGAATAAAAATAAATCAGATGTTTTTAATATGTTTAAAGATTTTATTTTAAAGAGCGAGTCTCATTTTAATTTTAAAACAGTAAATTTATATATTGATAATGGTCGGAAATATTTATCCAATGAAATGATAGAATTTTGCGTTAATAAAGGAATAACATATCATAAAACTGTGGCGTATACACCATCATTAAATGGTCTAGCTGAAAGAATGATAAGAACAATAGGAGAAAAAGCACGCGCGTTGTTGTCAGGTGCAAAGTTAGATAAATCTTTTTGGGGTGAAGCGGTTTTAACAGCAACTAAATTAATTAATATTACACCGACTAAAGCTTTAAAAGAAAATAAAACACCGTATGGAATGTGGCATGATAAGAAGCCTGATTTAAAATATTTAAGAGTATTTGGGTCAACATTGTATATACATAATAAATTAAGAAAAACAAAATTTGATGAAAAATCATATAAAGGTATAATAGTTGGTTATGAATCTGATGGTTATAAAATTTGGAATATTGAAACTGGTAAATTTGATGTGGTAAGAGATGTAATTGCAGATGAGTTTTTTAAACTTGTTTAGTTAAACTCTTTTCATATCCTGTTTCACTATCATGACTGTATAGTAAAAAGGAATCATAAATAAATTTTATTATATCAGTTATTTTTTTATTAGGTGAAATGTATATTGCGATTATAATGATTTTTTTAGTCGGTGTTAAGCATTCAGCTATGCAATATTCACCAATTGTCTCAGTGTTCTGTTTCATCGTTTCCTCTATTAATGGAGTCATAATATTTACAGTATCGCTTTTATTGTGATATATTGCAACTCCTGCTGCTCTTACAGATGGTCTTTTGTATTTTATTACACAAACAAAATTTTCTATATCAATAATATCGTTTTCTTGCTGCCAAGTTTCAAAAGCCAGGAATATTGTTGCATTATTTAGAACGACATCTAAGATATCTTCAACATGAGCTTGAAGACTTTGACAGTTATGGGAGAATATTGATATACCATCATTTTTTTGTATGAAATCAACTAGTCGATTATTGATTGTTTCTAAACGGTTATTAGCAAGCCTTGTGAATTCATCGCGGAGATTTCGTGTAGAATCTGTAGCATTTCGTCCGTGATAAAATCGTAAATCATCGTTGCTTGTTATTATATACAATCCCTCAATACTAGTTACTCTTGATAAAGCTACATACAATAATGATTGTGCATGTTATTTATCGTACTCATAAACGATTTCATTGTATGTACTGCCTTGCGATTTATGAATTGTCATGGCCGACGAGCAGACTATTGGTAGTTGAGAACGTCTTGCACTAATAGTCTTACTTATGTTGAGATATATTATAGCTGATCGCCATTTTATTGGAACAGCAAATCTACTTATTGAATTTGTTGCAGTATATCCTGAAACTTTTTTTCTTATTTTTTTGCCGATATCCATTGTGAATTCTAACCAAACAGTACTGACATCACCCTCATCGTTAAGGTCAATATGTACTAATTTACCGACAGCACCATTGGCCAAACCATCAGATACGTCTATGTTTGTAGTTATCATATAATTTATATTTTTAACAAATATTGTTTCGTATGGCAATCCTCCTGTATCTATAATTGACATTTTATGAAGTTTTCCACGTAATATATTTTCTTGGTTTGATGAGCACCCTATAAAAACATCTTTTGCTATAGATATAATTTTATCTTGAGCCTCATTTAGAAGTTGATTATTATACTCTTGTACTGCTTGGTTTGTTTGAAATAAACGTATCCCATTTAAACATAAAGCATCTACTTCACATTTTTTATAGAATCTTGATTCTAGAATACTTAGTTCTTCTTGGTCAAGTAAATCCCCATTACCAATTTTTGTTAAAATACTTGCGAACTGAAAGTTTGCTTGTCTCATAATTTGATTTAATTCATAAAATTTCAGACTTCGCCATAATTTTGGCCCAAAAATTGTTTTTTTTTATAGGTAAATATATTGCAGTAGCTCGAACTGGTGGTAATTGTCTCAAATCTCCTATGAAAATGATGTCTAACGCGCCAAGAGCAATTTCAAAATTACCTGTTATTTGTTGCAATCTTGTATTGATTTTCGTTAATAATTCAGCACTTATCATGCTTATTTCATCAATAATAATCACCTTAATAAATTTGAACAATACTCTATATTGACAAACTGTTCCGTAAGATAATGACATCAGTGTTGCGATAGATATTTTGAAAGCTGTGTGTACCGTAGTCCCATCAATAGCAACAGCTGCTTTTCCAGTAGAAGCACAAGTTATATATGCATTGCAATGTCCATCATTATCTGTGAAGCGATTATATATTTCCATAAGTAATTTTATAACAAATGTTTTGCCACATCCAGCCGGGCCAGTAAAAAATATTTGAAATGGTTGATCATTTGGAGTGAGAAGATGATGGATAACTTCCATTAAAAGTCCTTTTTGCTCTTTATTAGTAATTCGCATCAATGAATAATACTGATCACGATCCATCAAGTTTTCTCTTCTTTTAGCAATAGGCCCGAGTTTATTGAGAACAGCCAGACGAAGATCGTTATTCATTTCAGCACTAGGGTTGTTGTAAAATGCTTCAAATGGATTTGGATCCTCAGTTATATTGCTTACTTCATGTGATTCATTGTCATTTATATCTTCACGACATAAATTTCTACAAATTTCCATTATTTTCTGAATATCTAAGTTAGCTTCAAATTCACGTCGCTGACATAGTAATAAATCTTTATTATCATCATATATTTTCACGTACTTTGATTCGGCAAGAATTTCTTCGTTTTCATTCCTAAACGGGAAATATAATGTCACCATTTCTCTTTTATATTCATTTAAGTCACTACTTATATCAAAATTTCTATAACGTATTATTCGCGAATGTTGTCTTTTACTGTAACTTCTATTTTTATGAACTGTATAGTTTGCAACAAAGTTTGCTAAATTTATATTCTCCAAATCTTGATGTCTTTGTTCATATTTATCAAACCAATTGTGTTTCCAAATATCAGTCGAGTCATCATCAAGTTGCATATCAAGTAATTCCTTATTAGTCTTTCGTAACCTTTGACGTTCAGATGGCCAAACTGTTGGAATGTATACAACAGCATCTGAACTTTTCGACATTGGAATTCTTAACAGATACCAAGCAGCTTCTTGACTCGACATTTCAATACTATTTAGCATATTTAAACCTAGATTTCTGGTTATTTCAACAATGTTAAATTCTGGATGTTGATCGATTGTTCTTAATATTTCTCTTTGCAGGTTACTGATTCCTCTATTGGTTTTATTGACATATTCAGATACATAATTGGCGCAAGAGTATATATCAGTTATAAACTGTATATCCATGTTCGATTTCATGATATTTAATATAAACGGATTAAATGGATTATACCATTTTTCAGACGGTTTACGTTTTAAAAATACTTTCGGCCTTTTTATTCCTGCTTCCAGTATTTTATGATAATGATCATCTGATAAAATATTGTTATGCAAATAAAATGTATCAAAATTAACATAGTCGGTATTTTCAAGACTTTTCCTGATGTTTTTATACTGTTTATAATAGCCATCAAATCCAGTATAATTCTTTTGCATAGGTGATAATACAACTGTTGATCGACCCGGCATGAATGGAGCTTCAAATCTACATTCTCTTCTTTTTCCAATAACGTTCTTATAGCATGTGAACGTATGATGATGTTTTTGTAGACTGATGTGATTAGATGCATGTTCTGATGATACAGAAATTATTTCATCGATTAATCTTATGAGATTTTGTGATTGTGTACCAATAACATAATCAGGCGCATCGGCTAACCAAAGCAAAATATGTGCATGAGGGCTACCTCTATGTTGAAATTCAATTCTTTCAAAATAATGGGTAATATGATGTGAACCAAATGGACTTTTTTTTGGTGACGACAGAATACTTATTAAAGTATTTACTAATTTGTTAAAATAAAGAGCACACGAAACTGAGTCTTCATTAACAAGTGTTGCTTTTTCATTATAATGTAACTGCTCTATCATTTCTTTAGAGATTGACGAACCATTATTTTTTAATTCGTATAATGTTTTTAGTAAATTAGTCCATCCAATTTCATTGGCACTGACTGTAAGAAATATTGTCGGTTTTCCTAATTGTCTAATCATGGCAAATAAATCTTTTTTACGATTGGCCCAATACCAAACTGAGTTTGGGATTGATTGGAAGAACGCAAGATTTGTTTCCATACAATTATCTACATACTCATTATTTTGGATTTGTTTTTTTGTAATAATTGTATCTTTGCCAACATATTTAAAAGCAATTGTAAGACTATCACGTATTCTTAATCTCATTATTTTCATTGCCATGTATAACAAATGTCGTGGCGTAACACCTCTACGATCTGATCTTCGTAATTCACTTGAAGCCATATTAAATGGTGTGACTCGAACATTTTCTCTAAAATTACGAAATTGACCAAGATAAATTGCTGGAAAAGAAAGCTCCTCCACATGATCATCAAATAATAAACTTATAGGAGTTTTCATTTGACCTGGAGCTAAACTAAGATACTCATCTTCATTCCACATCAGCGTTTCTTGTTGGGCATAAAGACTTTCTTCAATGGGAATGTGTTCACTTACATCATTAAGATTGAAACTATTTCGTTCGTCATCGTTGAAGAAAGTACGGTTAACTGTAATATTATAATTTGAATAAAGTGGAGATGGAATCAAAAAGTTTAACCAAGTCTTGATTGTTCTTTTCTTTACTAAACCGTACAAATAACTTGATTCATGTGTTATTTGGCGTTTGAGATGGACATTTATAGCATAGTCATCATCAAGATTCCTTGGTAAACTGTTGACCATGGTATCAACAGACACGGGTACATTAATTATTTGACCGTAAATACCGAATTGACCATTACAATGTCTTAATCTTCTAATCGTCATAAATGGAATACGTGGTGATATTAGTCTCTCAGAAATTAGATCAAGTGGTGGTAAATCGTTCGGCATTTCCGGATATTCAAAACCATTATAAACAGCCATGATTGGAATTTGATTCTTGCATAATGATGCTCGACAGGTGCCACACAATAATATATTATTTATTAAAATATTTGGTAAAATCTCGTTTATAAGATGTTGATATTGTGATGACGGAGTCTTAAGATCTCTTTTGAACCATAGCCTATCACAAACAGAACAAGTGTGTCCAAAAGAATTATTTATAAATTGTAGTCGGAAATGTTTATGAGCTTCTTTGAAACGACAGTAATCAGGGTATAAATTTGATTCTCTAAAATCAGATAAATCGTCACTTGTGTTATCATCATTATCATTATCATCATTGATAGAACAATTATCATCGACAGAAAGATCATCGTTTGAATCACTTTCATTTTTCTCATAATAATCAAGGCTTTTTTCAACTATTGACGATTTTTCGATCCCTTCTTAATCATTTTGTAGTTCATTTATTTGATATTTTGCACGATTAATCCGTGAACGTTCAGTACTAGTTAGGGGTAATTTTTTATCAGTTTTCAATTTTTTTCTAGCCCGATAATTTCTCATCTTTTCAGCATTTGTTAAACGTACTGATGATGATTTTCCGACTGTATCAGAATTAAAGTCCTCACTATAATCTTCCGTATGTTCAGCATTATTTTGTACTAATATAATTTTTGTAGAATTATTTGTAAATCGAAAGCCATGAATTTCCGTTTGATTATTTCGATTTTTCGTTTCAGTAGAATCCAATTTCCTTTTCTTTTTCTAATCGTATACATTAACAATAAAAATTAATTTTTATTTCTTACAATCAAAATAGTTTGGAAAATTAAATAATTATTATCACTTACATCGTTTTGATTTACATCACTCATGATTTTTTTATTTTCCTATATAAATATATATACATATATATTATTTCATTGACAGTTATTATTTTTAATTGGTTATTTAATTTTTAAATAACCTGAACTATGTTTGAAAAATTGAAAAACGATTTTATTTCAATTTTTTTTCATTTTTGTTTATGCGGTAACTTAGTTACTATAACTATCTTGAAAATGTTTTTTTTGCTTATTTATTATTTTGTTTTAAATAACGTGAAGTATGATTAGAAAATTTTTTTTATTTTTTTTTATTTTGTTCATGGTTACTATGCAATTAAATTCATCAAATTATTTGAAAAAAAATGACAGAATAACGGAATAAATAAATTGAAAAATAAATATATACTTATTAGAATGTTTGAATGAATTTTATTTTGCACTTAATTTATGATTACATATTCTACGTAAGATCCATACTATAAACATTATTACATGAGCCACATGAAAAGAAGATGCCTTTTGTATCTCTTTTATGAATAAAAATAATTTTTGGTGGATCATTGCGATTTAATGAATGACGTTTTATTTCTTTTTTCAATGAATGTGATGCATATTCATAGTGTTTTTTCGATTTTATAGATAACTTGCATTCTTTGCATGACAGTCCCAAGTTATCATCGATCAGAGGATATTGTAAACACAATGGGCAAAAAATATAATCACGAACTGTATTTTTCATCTTTTTGATAATTGAGCAAAATTCTAAAAAAAAACACATATATAGTATATCATACGAAATATGTTCGCAATATTTATTTAAGAGAATAAACCATTTCTTTGTATAATATCTTGTTCGAATTCAATCGACGATATTTCATAAACATCATCATATCGAGGATTCTGAGTATCATTAATTATACGATGAAATACGTGAGTAATCAATTTATCATCCCACTTAACTTTCCAAGTTTGTAAATCCAACTTACAAAACATGAGTGTATGATCAAATAAGACTTTAATACATTTCTAAAAAAAAGAAAAATTATTAATTTATTTAAAAAAAATTAGTAATTTGAAGATATATCACCTTTTTTAAAAATTCTTTCATTCCTATATCTTTTGGACATGACTCCATGTTATCTCTGAATCAAAGATATTCAATCATTGACAGTTATCGATAATATGCATAATAAAATTTTTTATCCAATCAATAATCTGAAATTGGTAAAATAAAACAAAATTTTTGTTTTGTTAGATTTTTGTTACAGTATCCATAGAAACAATAAAAAATTTTATTGACTAATGGTAACTGTATGAACTATTATTTTTTTTGTTTCTCTCAATTATAATCGTACCCATGATCAGTTTAATGAAATAAGATTTGTTATGTAGTTTTTTTTTTATTTTACGAATTACAAAAAAAACAAGAAATTAATAACATGAAAATAATAAATTTAATTAATATTTAATTTCAATATTTTATTCCATCCACGAAGAATATGGCATATTGGCTCAATATTATTGGCTGTCTTCATATTCATTCTCAAACCATTCATTAAGACTTGAAAAAAAAATTGAAAATTATAAATACATCATATTAATATCGATATTATAAATAACTTCAGGTTATTATACTTTTTATCTGATGTTTCTTTTACGTTATAAGAAATAATAGATTTATCATTCAACGTCAAATGTTTTATTTTATTAAATTACTTAACTTTCGTATTTTCCAAAGTTATCATTGTATTTTCTTCGCCTCTAAATTCATTGATAAATTGATTCCATAGTGTTAAAGTTATCTATAACACATTAACATATTTGCTGTTATTTATTGATAAACTGAAAAAAATCAATTACCTTTTCATTACTATCATCGATTAAAATAATTTCTTTCTTCTCAAATGATCGTCCATCTTTAGAAGGAATATTAACAATATTACCAATTTTTCAACAACTGCATTTATATCTATTTTTGAATAAATTAATGATAATTATTACAATATAATTATGAAAATTATATAATGTATTTGAGAACGAATCACTTTACTTATGCTCTCATGATTCTCCAAACTTTGAATTGAATCAATTTTAATGAATTCAATATTCTGGACAATATCTGTTCTAATATTTTCAACATCTTTTTTCAATCTTTTAAAAAAATATTAAGGTTATTATTATTCATTCATTTATAAAGTTCGTAATCTTATACCTATTTGCCTCTGGAATATCTGGATTTATTTTTATTATTAATCCACTAGTTAAGACTAAATTTTTCATCGATTGATATTCTGAAATTTTGACATTCTTAATAACTATAATATCATTTTTATTACCATTGAATGTATCAATATTTTCATTCCATAAATTTAATATGATCTATAAAATATAAAGTCAAATATTAAAATATTTAGTGCAATTTTAAAAATAGTGAATTCATACTTTTTTCTTCCCTTCATCAATTAACAGGATTTCTTGTTTTTTATAATCATTGCCATTCAAAGCTGATATTTTTATTGGTTCCATTATATCAAAGATAAGTGCAACAATATCTGTAATAAAGTCATAAATTTTTATTTTTACTCTAAGACCAATTCAACTTAGTTGTTTTACCAATGATTGTATTTTTCATTCCATTAAAAATCGAAGGAATATTTGTAAAACTATAATCCTTTTTAACTTCTTCACATACTTGAACAAAAACTTTTTTTTTTTCGTCACCTGAATACCATTTTGATAATCTGTAAGTTGAATCGATTTAGTCATTGGTTCATGTGTTCAAGATAATGATATTTACTTTTTTACTTCATTTATATCTGGGTTCAACAATATTATAGTTGAAGATTGAATATTCAAATTTTTGATACCACAATATTCTGAAACTTTTATGTTTTTCAAGACAATAACGTCGTCGGTTTCACCATGAAAACAATCAATTTGTTTTGAATCCCATAAAATTAGTGATATCTTTGACAATAAAATATATTAATACAAAAAATAAAATCGATAAATAAAAAATCTATTTACCTTCGAATGAGTATCATCGACAATGTGTATCTCTTGTCTTTTTAGTATTGAACCATTTGTGAATGATGTTTTTACTGATCCTACTTCTTTGACAATACCAACTACATCTACAATATAATTTTATGTTATGATTATATTTCTTTATTAAATAAAAATATATAACACTATACCTATCATTGTATCTTTTTTGATTTTAGATATATTTTTCAATTTCATGAAATTATATTGAAATTTTTTTATTGAATTATCTTCTGGTGATTTTTCAATACAAGTTGTATTATTTATCAATATTTCATACTCTGTATTCAGTTTATTGAAATATTTATTCTTCTGTTTTATGGTACCATTTTTTATGCAATAAATATCTTGTACCTACAAAAAATATACTCCTCGTATACTCGATTATTTTGAGAAAATTATAAAAGAAAATTAGGATAATTTTACTTTGATTAAATCATAAAATTTATCAACAAACTCTCCATACGCAACACATCTTATTTCTCCACTTTCATTAATAACATCGAAATTGAATACTTTTTTTTCATCATTTGCAAACTTATTAATTATTGATTTATTCGTAACTCTCACTTTGATTGTGAATCTAAAAAATAAGTATTATGGAATAAAATATTATTGAAAACATATCTAAATATTTACTCTTTTATATCTTCTTTCAAGTTTGATATTTGAATAGAGTTCTCAAATTTTTTTTCGGTTGCAATTTTATTATTTTTTTCCGTTTGTTCTTTACTTTCACTATTTTTAGTGTCAGTATTATTCTTATCCTGTTTTCTTTTGTATGATCTTTTCATTATATATTATTTTTATGTATATATATATATATATATATATATTCTCGATAATTGAGAAAGATTCAAGTATAGGACAATAAGTAAGTATTTCGTACCTCAACCGACTAAAAATGTTTATGTTTTCCTGTTCTTTTGTCAGAAAATAAAACGTAACCATGGTAATCATTTGCTCCTGTTATATGTAATTTTGTTATATTTTTGTTTTTTACATAGTAACGAGTAAAAATAAATAAACTCAAGGTTACTTCTATTAATTTTTAAATAAAAAAAAATTATTAATAAAATACAATTTACCGAAGTTAGTCGAGTAGAAGGGAACACGGCATCTAATTCAAGAAAGAGTAGAAGAAGACTCCCTTGGCTAAAATCTAACATTGGTTAAGTTGACTTTATCAGTTTATGATAAGATGTTTATAAACAGGTGTATTGACTGGCAACTTTTTGCCAAAAAAATTGTTATTCCTGAATTTGAAAATGAAAATGAAATGAAAAATACAGAAGCTTAGAAAAAATGAAGAAGTTCCCCGGCCGGAATCGAACCCGGGTCTTTATCAGGCAAACGCCTCGATTTCTGGACCACAGGGCTACTTATTTTTTAAGTTAACACCGACGTCTTTCTATTCGTCAATTCATTTTTTTCAGGCAGAAAAAAAAATTGTTGTTGTTGTTGTTGTTGTTGTTGTTGTTGTTGTTGTTCTTTAACTATTATGCATGGAACAAAAGAAAACACTATAAAATTTATATCTTAAAATGTCGAGATTAGTTTAAAAAAATATCAATTACCAATTGAAAAATATCTTTTTTCATATATATTAAAGAGATACTGAGTTTTTTCAGTTGCTCTTTCATCTTCAAGATTCTTATCTGGATGATATTTTTTAATATTCTCCAGATATATCAACTTCAGATGACTCAAGCTTTGAATATTATTGAATATTGAGTCAATTTCAGCCTCGTAATCTGACATGTTACAGCCTGAAAAATATAAACAAAAATAATACAAATTATAATGGAAATAAATTTGATTTTAATTTAGGAACTATCTCCTCAATATTTGAATAAAAAAAAAAAAAAACAAAACAAAACGAACTATTTGATGTTAAAAAAATTTTTCAATATCTTTTTATGAGTCTATTAACCTCAAACACATGATGGTGCATCATCACCATCACCACCACCACCACCATGTATTTGTACTATTATGGTTGATAATATTGTTGTTATTTTGATTTCATAATTTCCACTTGGTACATCATTTATTGAATTATTTTTTACTCCTATAAATATTACCAGACATTGGTATAACACCTGGTCGTATTTTAAATTTTAATTTTTTAGGATTACCAGCACATTTATCACATGTTTCAATGTCATTGATTGTCTCTGGAAATCCCATACAATCTAAAATACCATCTTTACCATCTTTACGTTTACGTAGTACCACATTTTATTCACATATTATTTGTTGTTGTTTGTGTTGTGATTATAATGTTGCTGTCGTATTATGTCAAGCATTTAAATAACCACTATCTTGTGTATTATTTGTTTATTTAAAAGGTTCATTTCAAATACTCATTATTTGATTAAAAATATTATTACAACCACCAGTACAAGTCTTATGAAAATTACCAGACATTGGTATAACACCTGGTCGTATTTTAAATTTTAATTTTTTAGGATTACCAGTACATTTATCACATGTTTCTTGTAATATTTCAATGTCATTAATTGTATCTTGAAATCATATTGAATTTTTACAATCTGGAAAACCCATACAAGCAATATATTTTTTTCAATATCTTTACGTTCACGTAGTACCATATTTTATCCACATTTTGGACATTTAAATATTGGTACTTCTTCAGTAGGTGTTATCATTTCTATATGACCATCACCAGTTGGTCTTTCATCTAGATATTCAGCTAATGCTTCATCAATCAAATTAGCACGTTCTAATGCAACTCTAAATACTTCACGATAATTATTAATTTGTGTTGTCAATACATCTGCTGGATTTTTTTGTCCTTGACAAATTAATTTAAGATCATTTTCAAGTTCAGCACGTAAATTTGGTTTACTCATTTGAAAACCCATATTGTCATAACCCATGACAAGACCAATACCAAATTTACCAGGCATAAAATAAATATTATTTTTTAAACCAACATACTGACGTGATTTAATTGTTTCAATGTGTTCAGCATGTGTTGCATCAGTACCAATACCATGTTTATCCATCAAAGATATTAAATCAGCTTTTATTAATAAATTTGGTGCTGATGTTTGTTCTTCAACCATTTCAATGCTTGTTGGTTTAAATGATTTACCCTCTTCATATATATGAATCTCTTTGGCATTCCATTTTTCATAAATATGAACATCTAAATAATTTTTAGCAATTATTTGTAAACCATTTGTTGTAAATTTTTCACCAGTAATATCAATGTCAACTGTTGTTTCATAATTTTTGAGGAAATAATTTTTGTAAACGTAAAGTTTGAAACCTAGTAAATGCAGCACCAAGTTCACTTCTAACATCAACAGCATCACTAACATTTTTTTGTGGTTCATCAAGTGTTTGTATTGCTCTTGTTATTGATGCATTTGTTATTTCAGAAAATTTAGCTCTATATACTTTAATATTTCTTTTGACAGCTTGACAAACATTTATTATTTCAAAGCCAATATTTTCACCTTCTCTATCACAAAATATTGTGACAATATTATTAATGCATCACATTGACGTTTTTCACGTTCTAATGTACGTTTTATTTTTGTAAAATTTTCTGGACATGATTTTGTTATTGGAGCATCAAATAAAATCAATGGATGACAGCCAGTCCATTTTCTATAAGCACCATTGAATTCATAAGTTATTAAATGTCCAGATACTGATGTCATTGTCATTTTGACATTTTTATTCCATAGCTTTATGTCAACTTCATATATTTTATTGAACTTTGAAAAACCTTCTCTCTATATTGTAAATTAATTATTGTCATTAATTTCATGTTTTTTTTTTATTTATATTTCAAAGATTAATTTAAAAATTTACTTACTCTTTGACTATTTCCTCGACTCAAAAGTGCAGATATATTTTTAGCTGCATCATTTTTCTCAGCAACATTTAAGACTTTCATGATTTTTTTATTATTTTTAATTGAATCAACATTGTAATTTATATTTTTAATTTTAACATTATTTGTTAATTTTTTAAATAATAATCTACCGAAATTCTACCAATACAAGTCTCATAATAATTACCATACATTGGTATAGCACCTGGTCGTATTTTAAATTTTAATTTTTTAGTTTTAAGCTTAGACTCACCTTTGTCTCTTGAATCCCTCATGAAACTAAACTTTTAAAACAAATTTAAACAAATTTTTTCCGAGCGTTGTTAAGGGAATAAATAAATAAAACAAGATAAAAAATAATTTAAAATTACTTACCTTCATATCGTTACTTTCGTTGCATCCATCTTTTGTTTTTTTTTTTTACTGCCCATCCTAAAGAAGTTTCACTTCAAAAAATGAATTAATTTAACAAAAACAAATGAAACATTATTATTAATCGTTGTTTAATGTGAGAACCAATTTAATGTCTCGAAGAGAGGCTTCATTCTCCTTTTTATAAAAGGATAAAGATTTTTGAAATCAAGAATTTTAAATGACATAAATATAAGTTAAGGCGTTTAAGTAATAATATTAGAATGTATTAGTGAATATAAATTTAAAACATGTATACATTTATTTATGACAAGAATTAATACCATGATCATCACAATCTTGAATGATTTTATAGTATATATAGCTCATAAAAATTTTTCATAGTAAGAAAATGGATGACAACTTATATGCTATAACATACATGCTGTAAATACATATGTACGTTTATATATGTAATACATATTTATATATGTACATATATATACATACTACTAATCAACAACATATATTGAAACGGCCAAAAATTATGTATATAGACTTATATTATACATATATAAAATTACATGTTAACACATATGTAGAACATATATTGTTACATACATATTATTTTCGTCCAGGATATAATATTAAAAATGATAAACTAGGAAATCCGTACAAATACAAAGCTCGATTAGTCGCGAGAGGTTTTAGCCAGGAATATTTAACTGATTACGATGAAACATTTGCCCCCGTTGCTCGAATTACAAGTTTCAGGTTCATCTTAGCCTTCGCGAATCAAAATAAATTATTGATACATCATATAGATGTAAAGACGGCATTTTTAAACGGTCAATTAAAAGAAGATATTTATATGATATTTATACCAGAAGGCATAAAAGTAAATAAAAACAAAGTATGTAAATTAAATAAAGCGTTATATGGTTTAAAACAAGCAGCTAGGTGTTAGTTCGTAAATTTAGAAGAAACACTCAAAGAAAAAGGGTTTAAAAATTCAGCCGTTGACCGTTGGATATATATTTTAGACAGGGGGAATATAATGGAAAATATTCATATAGTATTATATGTTGATGACCTGGTAATCGTAACCGCGAGAAATGACGTAATGAACAGCATTAAAAATTACTTGAAAAATAAATTCCAAATGGTTGATTTAAATGAAATAAAATTATTTATTGGTATTAGAATTATAAGAACAGAAAACGAAATAATATTAGACCAAAGTGCGTATATAAAAACTATATTGAATAAATTTAAAATGGATGAATGTAACCCTACAAATACACCCCTTGAAATGAAAATAGATCAAACTGGTTTAAATAAAGACGAAAATTACAATGCGCCATGTAGAAATTTACTAGGATGCTTAATGTATGTAATAGTGTGTACTAGACCTGACCTTAGTATATCAGTTAATATTTTAAGTCGATATCTAAATAAAAATAATAAAACATTATGGAATTACCTCAAACGAGTTCTAAGATATTTGAAAGGGACAGTCAATATAAAATTAACATATACACGAAATGATAAATACACAGACATATTAACTGGTTATGTTGACTCTGATTGGGGTGGTGATAAGCTAGATAGAAAAAGTACGACAGGTTTTGTTTTTAAATTATATAATAAATGTACAATACCATGGAACTCGCGCAAACAAATAACTGTAGCAACATCAGCAACAGGGGCCGAATACATGGCTTTATATGAAGCAACAAAAGAAGCAAAGTGGTTAAAATCTTAAGCAAGCACAATTAATATATTTATTGATAAACCTATTATATATGAAGATAATACAGGGTGCATAAGTATTGCAAATAATTCCGTTGATCATAAACGAACAAAACATATAGACATTAAGTACCATTTTATAAGAGAACAGGTAGAAAATAATGAGTTAATTTTAAAATACATTCCTACAGGCAAACAACGAGCAGATTGTTTAACAAAGCCATTACCTGGACCTAAATTTGCTGAGCTGCGTTTAAAGTTTGGACTACAAGAATATTAATGATAAATTTTTTTTTGTTGTATTCAAATAATTTTAAAATTATGTGTGTATTAATGAATATTCAATTTTTAAGGATTTCATGGTTTGATTTGGGTTTTTCTGGGTTTCTCCATTTCCTATGCAGCAAATGCTGAACCATTGTAAAGTTAACTCCAGATAGTATTGGAACATGATCTTGTCATTGCTACATATATATATTTATATTTCAGTTTAAATAAATATTTTTTTTTGGAAGAATTATTTTAAGTATAAAAGAACAAAAGAAAATTTTGTTGTATAAATATTCAGTGCGTAAATAATGTTTGACACAGGTTTGCATGTTAGACAGATTTGAGCATGGATGGTATTTGATTTATTTTATTTTATTTTTATGGAGTTTCACAATTACCTCTTGAGGGGGAATGTTAGAAAAACATGTTTAGTTTTTACTTGTCGGTAGACTTTGAACAAGAGTGTAATAGTGAAAACGAAGTAAAAGAAATAAAATGCATGCTGGGAACTCAGGTATAAGGGTGAACGTATTTATTTATTTTATTTTCTTACGTTTAAGTGTTTAGTTATGTTGTGATGTCCTTGTAAGCATATTTTAGAAAATTTCACTTTTTCACGGATATTAAAAAGGGCAAAAAGAAAATTTTAGAGAAGATGTAATACTTGTAAAAGCGTCAGTCTAAGTCTGACTGTCTTACTTGCAACTTAGCATTGCCAAGATCATTCCTTTACTTAGATAATTTAGTTTGAATAATATCTTTGATAATACATTTAAATACCTTTCTTAAATTAATTTATCCTGAAATATATACCTAAATTACTGTTCCTTATCCACCAATAAAATAATAATTGAACAAATTTAAATTAATAAATCTAATATGATATTTGTCATCACTTTATACCCAGCATTCAGAAATGCTACTCCTCTATAGTTCCCTGCGTCATTCATATCCCCTTCTTTAGAAATAGGATAAATCAGTGCACTCTCCCATTCTTCGGGTATCCTTCCCTCCTTTAATTTTTATCCATGATCTCTCTCAACTTTTCTCTCCCCTCTCTTGGCAGCGCATATATAAACTCCGCTGCGACTCCATCATCTCCTGTTGCTTTTCCCATTTTCATTCTTTTTAGTGCTTCTATTAACTCCTTGCTAGTAATCTCTGTGTTCATTATATATTCTTCTCTTTTTCTCTTTCCCCATCCTATCCTCTCCCTCATTACATCCTTACCTGATTTTATATCATCACTACTAGTCTTAACACTATAATTATCTCTATTTGCCCCGTCTTCATCTCTTTTGGTATTATCACCTCTCTCATTCACCTTTTCTATCTCTCCCCCCGCTCATATTAATTTCTCAAAGTGTCTATATCATTTATCCTTGCTAATTCCTTCACTTGGTACAGTTCTTTTCTTATCTCTAAATTCATTCAACCTTCTCTACCATTCTCCCTGGTCTTTACATCGACTCAGCTCCACACATTTCCTCTCATTCCACATCTTCCTTTTTCCTTTACATAAACTTCTGTATTTTCTCTTCATTTCAATGTTCAGTATCCTATCATCTATCTCATTCGTTTTTCTAAATTTATTTAATTTTCTATACATCACTTTTTTGTACGATTTACATTCATCATCATACCATTCACACCTTTTAACTCTTTTTTTATATGCTTCCCTCATCTTACATTTTTCCGCCACACTTTTTATGACCTCAGGCATGTCTCTCCATTCCCACTCCCCTTTCTCCCTCTCATCCATCTCTTTAATAATCTCTTTTTGGTATTCTTTTGCCTCGTCACTCATCCATCTGTATTTACCATTTTTATCCAGCTCATTAACTATTTTATTGCACCTTGTACTTTTACCCTTATTATTTTCACTTCTATTTTTATCTCCTCTCCTATTTTCTCTCGTATCGTATCTCAGTACAAATTTTACCGGCACGTGATCTGATTCTGTCCTTGTTTCCACCTCTATCTTACATATAATCTTACCTGCCTTCTCACTTACTGTCATTATTAAATCCAGCACCGATCCTTTTCCCTTCTCACAGTCACCAATGTATGTCATTTCACCCGGCTTATCCCCCCTTATTTTTTCATTCAACACGCACGCTCCTATCTTCTCACAAAAATCAAGCTGCTTCTCACCTTCCCTATTTATCGCTTTGTCTTCTGACGTTCTTTTTTCATACCTATTATTTTAAATGTTCTTCAATGTATCCACACTCCTCCCCTATTCTCGCATTCCAGTCCTCTATAATAAACACTGCCCCTCCTATCCAGTTTAATTCGTCCATTACGATTCTTAATCTCTCGCACACTTTTCCCAATTCCACGTTATTGTACACCGTCACTATACTAATTTCACTCTCTCCGTCTATCTTCAACACTAGTGTCATACCGTATTCCCACTCTCTCACATCGCGTATAAGGTACTCCAGCTCCCTTTTAATTCCGACTAGTTGCCCCCCTGCTGTTCTTCCTCTTTTTTTTCTCTTTTCGCTGCCTTTCCCCACCATTTAAAACTTTTCCTTATTCTGCTCAACTCTTTTGCCTCTCCCTCTTGTTCCAACCACGTCTCTTGAAGTATTACTATGTTTTTTATTTTCAATAATTATTAATTATTAATTGAATAAAAAATAAATAAATTTGATAATGATAAGATAAATGATGACAATAATAATCATGAACATAATGATAATGAAGATGACATTGATCAGGATATAATCGATAATGATAATATAAATAATGATTATGAAGATGATAATGACAATGAAGATAATAACAATAATAATGAAGATGAAAATTTAATAAATAATCATACGAATGAAAATGATAATAACAATGAAGATAAACATAATAATAATAATGAAGATGAAAATCTAATAACTAAAGAAACCGATAACAATTATAATGAAAATGAAAATTCCTGGAACCAAGAAGGTCAAAAGCGTGTTCAACTTGTTAAAGGAATTCCCGTTTTTAGTGACAAATGTGGACTTAGGGGGATTAGACAGAGAAATATAAAGAAGCCAAAAAAATTAATAACAACTGTCTTTAAAGAAATTTTTAAAAAGGATGAAATAAAAAGAATGACTGTAAAAGGACGTGGTACAGGACTAGATTCAATACCTGATGACGTCCTTAAATCATTAAAAAGTAGTTTTTATTCATTCATTTATTTCGTAATTGATTTATTGATTTCTATATATATTTATTTATTAATTTTTTTTTATTTAGCATTTGTAGAAGATAAAATTTCTGATGAAATATAATCAAAAACTGAATTTTAAAAATGTTTGATTTACATGTGCCGCAATGTTCGTTTTTATAATAAATAAATAAAAAAAAAAATAAAACAAATCCATGTGGAATAAAAATATGAAATGTGTATCCAATAAATAAAAAAATTAAAAAAATACAGAATATACTTTAATTTCCTCAGTTTTATTTTTTATAAAAAATTCAAGAGTCTGAAAAAAGTACTTAAAATGATAGACTGTAAGAAAAAAAGCTTTTTATCATTTATTGGAATTTAATAGACAATTAAATTTATAAAATTTGTTAATTAAATATTTAAAAAAAAAANCGGCCATATTGTTTGAGGAATTTTAACGCGCAGGGGAATATATTTTACACATATCAAGATTTTCTGAACGCGCAGGGGAATATATTTTACACATATCGAGATTTTCTAAACGCTCAGGGTATATTATTCGGGGAATTCATCAAATGTAGAATTAACCAGTGATTATGAACACACCCAATGCCTGATATGTAATGAATTAACTCTGTTTATTTTGCTCACTCAAGATACATTAGAAAGGTAGGGAGATAATTAGCGTAATGTAGGGAGGTGTAAAAGGAACCTAAAAAAGACACGAAAATGTATCTCAAATTAAATACAAATAATTTATAAAAACTTGAGTCAGACACCAATAATATAAAGTTGAATAAAATGGTAAATTTATTATTAAAATGCCACAACTTTACCAATAATATTGACGTTTAGTAAAAATTAGTTAATATTTGGACCGACATGGACCTTGACTGTACACGTAAACTTGATTGACTTCTTAATAATTTGTTACAATAATTATTTTATTACCAATAAAATTATTATACGGTTATATGTAACTATTATAAAATAATATGGAATCAATTTATGTGTACCATATTGGTGGTTAAAATATACGATTATTGACGAACTTGTGTAACACGCCCTTCATCTTTTATTAAAAATTATTTTGACAAAGGAAAAAAGGCGTAAATCCTTGGACATACGCCCTTTATCCATTATCAGAGGTTGTTACGCCCTTTTAATTTTTTTTTAGGGAATTTTAATTTCCTATTGTTTTCGCTTTTCATCTGGACCCCCAATAAAAAATTAGTATGACGTAATATTATAATATCTATAAAGTGAAAATATTAGAAGTGAATAAGAGATAATAAAAGTTTATTTAACAAATAAAAAAAACGTGGTAGATTGTGTGTGTTGGTGTGTGTGATACTGGACATTTTTGTGGGTCGTTTACATAGACCATACGTGTAAATGCGACATTAGTTATTACAAACTGTAACGGCAATCGGCATGCATTGGCCAATTTTGTAAATATTTATCCTATTATCCTCATATAAAAAGGAGAATGAAGCCTCTCTTCGAGCTATTTGATTGGCTGTTTATAATAATTCATTTATTTTTGTTTAATTAATTAATTTTTTATTTTGTTTATCCGTTGCTATGNTTGCTACGTGGTTGCTACGTGGTTACTACGTATTTTAATCATATAAACATGTGTGATTTATCATCAAAAATATATTTAAATAATATAAAAAAAAATTAGTATGACGTGATATTATAATATTTATAAAATAAAAATATTAGAAGTGAATAATAGATAACAAAAATTACTATTTTTTTTTAACATGAAAAAACGTGGTAGACTGTGTGTGTAGTGACATTTTTGTGGATACGTTTACAAAGACTACGCGTAAATGCAGCATAAGCTATCACAAACTTTCGCTGCATGTATCGGTCGATTTTGGAAATATTAAATTATTATAAATGATATAAATGATGAAATAGAAAAAAAAAATGTCGTAAATATATTCTTTTTTTTCTTCTATCTCAATAAAAAAACTTAGAATTTGGTTGCTACGTGGTTACTATGTATAATAAAATAAATAAATGAAAGTGTGTGTGTCTTAATACTTTTTTTTCTATAATTCATAAAAGTGAATCAGTGTACGATTTTTTTAATTGTTTATTTTATGAATTATAAATCTAATCTGATGGGAATATATATATAAATAAATAAATAAATTAATTAATTAATTAATTAAAAATACTGATGATTTCGTGGTTTATCTTTGAAATATTTAATAAAAATATACTATTATTTTCTATTTTTTCAAAGATTAAAAAATTGTTCAACAAATATGTCATACGAATTTACATCGGATTAGGAAATAGCCGGTTTTTGTACTGGTGACAAATTTGTGTATTTATATAATTTATTATTAATTTTAATACAATGATATTAATTTTTTTTTATTATTTCAGCGATATTACAGGTTTTGTTGATGTGATAACTAATATAAAATCTGTCAATATTAAAGGTCAACTAAGTTGGTTGTTTGCAGTCATATTAAATAATAATTCAAAAGTAAGAATGCGTGTAATATTTTGGGGTGACAAAGCACAAGAATTCGTCAAAAAAATAAAAATGAATGAGGTTATTTCTTTGTTTTTTTTTTTTAAATATAATTTTTTTATAATAATAATTTACAATAATTTTCATAATTATATTAATATTTCAGATTTTGGAAATTCTTGGAGGTAATTTATCAACATCTAACCCAAAATTCCGTAATCCAAAAGACAATATTCATATTTTGGAATTTAATTATCAAGATTCAAGTAATATGATTACACATGGTCTTTTTGTTCAACCAGAAATAACGCATATTGATTATCAAAATGTTGAATTGGAAAATTTGTTGAAAACGAAATTTAAATATATTGGTAATAATATATGAATTTTAATTATTTTTAGATTAAAAAAATATATTTTATTGATCCCTTTTATTTATTCGTTTTATTTCAGAAGTTAAAGCTTATTTAAAATCAATGTTATTGATGGAAGAAGGAGAGAAGTCTCATGGCTTAGGAAAAATTGATGATCACAAAGAAAACTACGTGTTGGTTAAAATTGTCAATTATCCAAAAGAAGATGAACGTTTAAAAATTGGTGTTGCTGTTAAAATGCGTGGAGTCATTTACGATGATCGTAGGCATTCTTTTTTGTATACTATTATCTGTTAATTTATTATTGTTTGTAAAAATTTTAATTTTTATATTTTTAGAAATACCAATTTGTCAAGTAAAAGATATGGACGACGTGGATGTGTTAGAAGAAAAAACGTTGCCAATTTCACAAGTCAGAAAAAGTTTTCAACGTTTATCTGCTGTTGTTAAGCGTCAAAAAATTGATAATGAAAATGATGATATTTAAATTAATAATATATTTGTACTTAATTAATTACATATAATAAATTATTAAAAAAAATTCGAGATAATTGATAATCAAAACATTGATTATCGATAATTAAAAAAATATGTAAAAATATATATATTATTTATAAATATAAATTATATATATATATACTCTATGTATTGAAATAAAATAAAAATATAGAAATAAAAATTATTATTCTTTGTATTGAATAAAATGACATTTAAATAATAAAGTCTGCTAAAATGAGTCTACCATTATGTTTTCTTTGAGATTCTTCAAATTATTTTTTGGTAAAAAATATAATAAATAATTTTTTTAACCTCATCTTTTGTATATAATTCATTTGATTGCTTTTTTTCTAATAAAAAAATGAGCATCACAATTTTTCATTAGTTACAATTGAAATTTCATATACCAGTTTCTGTGCTGTCAATATAAAATCATCGAAAAATAAAAAAAGTGTGTTTAAAAATATTGAAGCTTTTGATCTATCTCTTACTCGAGATACATAAAAAATTCAAAAGCTTTCACAAAGTATTTATACTGTGTTGTGTCATAACAATATAAAAAAGTAGTGTGTATTAAAATATTGAAGCTTTTAATTTATCTCTCACTCGAGATAGATTCAAAATTCAAAAATTTGAAAAAAAACATTTAAATTGTGTTGTGTTGCCGTCAGAAATACAACAACTAAACTAAGCTCTGATCATTAAGAACGAAATTTTCAGAGCTTGAAATATAATTACTACCAAATCAAAGTACGTAAACAAAAATTTTGAACTATTTCAATCTGCAAATAGATTAACTATTTTCACAAAAAAATACACGATAATTAAAAATAGCATGTGCCAATCTGTTTTTTGAAATGGTGCTTTCTTTCGTGTATTTATTTTTCTTTCACTGTTCTTTCTCTAAGTTTGCATGACATACGCATGTGCATGATCATGCGCATCAAAGTGAAAAAAAATAAATACACAAAAAAAAGCGCCTATTCTTTTTCCTGTTTACTTTCGCTTATGCGCAATTAAATGCGCAGTTAGAAAAAAGTCAGTTTGCAACAGCGTAGGACATGAGAGGCTGGATCAGCCATATTTTAATTCTCATTCTATAAGAATTATTTCTTCGACGCCACTGCATGCTATCTTTCTGGTGTTTATTATTTTAAAATACAATAGTTGCTTTCTTCCACAAAAATTTTCTACTGGAGCTCCAGATGAACGCCATCTGTTGGATCAGAAAGCGTCATCTGTCGGCGAATGTACAAGTATGATTTTAAAAATAGAAAATGGCTGAGCATTGGCGTCAACTCTGTTATTTATTTGTTATTGTTGTCGGTCGACCAGATAACCGGGATAACAGAGTTGACGCCAATGCTCAGCCATTTTCTATTTTGAAAAATACATTTGTACATTTGCTCACAGATGACGCTTTCTGATTTAACAGATGGCGTTTACCCGGAGCTCCAGTAGAAGATTTTTGTGAAAGAAAGCAACTAATAGTTGAATGAGAATGATTAGTTGAATAAGAATGATCATACACATGCGCGTATTATGCAACGATGAAGAGAGAACAGTGGCGCCGAAAAATAATTATGAAAACATAGATGTACTACGCTGTTGCAAACGTTTTTTTTGATAACTGAGTATTGAACTACGCAAAAATAAATTGGAAAAAAAATAAACACCGAAAAAGAAAGCACCTACATACATTAATAAAGTCGGTTTTTTCATTAACCAATACAGGGAATGAAGTATTTAAAAAAAATCTAATTAATAGTTTTAGTATTGAAAATTTCAATCGGTTAGTAGTTAAAACTTACTTAATGCTCAATTAATTTTCTCAATGCTCGACTAACTGTATTGGTCAACGAAAAATCAGCTTTAAAGATTATGAATAATATAATTAAATTTAATTAATCTAACAATTTTTTAATTTTCTGTTTTCAGGTAAGAAATCGAATGAAGTATCCGCTATCAATAATATAAAAAAATAAATTTTTGATTGTATTCTAACAACTAATAAAGATAATATTTTTATATTGAATTGGTATCTGTTTATTAAATTAATAGTAATTATTGTATGTTTTATAGGTCAGTGTTTATGAAAATGTATTTTCAAATTAGATCATATATATATTAAAAGATAGATAAAAGATAACAGATAACAGATAAAATATATAACGAAACGAAGGATAACTTTACTAAAGATTATTTACTTAATATTATTATAAAAAACCAAGAAAAGATAACCAGATCAAATTAAAATTTAATATAAGTAATAATTAAAAAGGTTTTACTAAATTAATGTTTATATTTTTTTTGAAACAATATGGGTAGACGTCGTATTAAACGTACAGCTGAAAAAATTAACGAATCAAAACGTGCCAAGGAGTCAAGAAATGTTGAGCGAAGACGATTTTCGCGACAACGAAATTTAGAACGACGTATTCCTATACTTAATTCAAATGATGTTGACGAACATTATATAGGTGAAATGAATGTTATTTGTCAATACTGTAGTGCTAAACACTTCAAAGCTGAAGAACCATCAAATAAAAAAAATTCATTTAATGATTGTTGTAGTCATGGGGAATGTGCTCTTGATCTATTACCAGACCCACCAAAAATAATTAATGATTTATTTACAGGTGTTCATCAATACTCTGATGATTTTCGTTTAAGAATACGCCGTTGTAATAATATATTTGCTTTAGCTTCATTCAATGCCAATTTAATACAATTCCCATCAAATAACCGACCCGGCCCATATTGCTTTAAAATTCAAGGTCAAATTTATTATCAGATCAACACATCCTTATATCCAACTGAAAATGAAACTCCTTCTTATGGACAACTTTTTATTGTTGATCCAGATGAAGCTGTTTCGATTAGGTGTGCTAGTGTACCTGGTCTTTGTAATAAATTAAATAAAGAAATTGTAACAGAAGTAGGGAATACACTTAGAGAGTGTAATATTTTTGCTCAGTCTTATACGATGATGCATGAAGAATTAATACAATCAATGGTTAATAACCAAGAACAAGCTGAGCCTGAAATGCATTTATTATTTTCACTAAGGCCTGATATGGATCCAAGACGATATAATTATCAAAGAGTAAATGAAGTTGCTGCAATTTTTTCAACGAATGCAGATGGTCATATTCCAGAATCGTATGTGACGATACGTAATCAACAAACGAAAAAACTAGAATACCTTAGTTCAATGAATCCTCATGTTGAAGCGATGATTTACCCGTTATTCTATCCATTTGGTACAAGAGGGTGGCAAGATAAAATATCGTGTGTAAATAAAAATAAAAGAGTGTCACGAGCTGCTTATATAAAATATAGAATGGCGACAAGAGATAATAATATATTTTTGTATGGTGGAAAGTTATTTCAACAATGGATTGTCGATAACTATGTAAAAGTGGAGAAAGATAGAATGAATTTTTGCAGAATAAACCAAAAGAAAATTCGAGCGGAGAGCTATAAGGGATTGATAGATCATTTACAACAAGTAGCAGATAACGCCAAAAAAAGTGTAGGAAGAATGATTATATTACAATCAACTTTCACAGGCTCACCACGTAATATGCTTCAGCATTATCAAGATGACATGGCAATTGTAAGAAAGTTTGGTAAATCAGATTTATTTATAACAATGACATGTAATTCAAAATGGCGAGAAATTATAGAAAATTTATTACCATCTCAAATCCCATCAGATACACCAGACATTGTTTCTAGAGTTTTTGATATAAAGAAAAATATACTCAAAGATACTATATTGAAAGAAAAATTATTTGGTGATGTACTTGCTTATGTAAATGTAGTTGAATACCAAAAACGTGGATTACCACATGTTCATATATTATTAACGTTAAAACAAAATGCAAAAATCACGACTCCAGAAGCTGTTGATAAATATATATGTGCAGAAATTCCGGATAAAAATAAAGACGAAAAACTTTATAATATCGTCATGAAAAATATGATTCATGGTCCATGCGGTGATTGGTGTAAAAACGAAAAGGGTAAATGTTCGAAACATTTCCCAAAATCTTTTCAGACTGAAACGACGATGGATGAAAGTGGATATCCAACGTATATTCGAAGGAACACGCACTGAGAAAAATATCCGGCGATTTTTACACAGATTATTGTAAATTTTGGGACCGTGGCCGACATCTGCGAAATATATCATACTTTTGTGTAATTTTAACATAAATAAAAAAGATTCCACGTTATCTGATGAATCCCATAAAATTTACATTGACATCATTGTAAGATTTATTATTTTTAAATAAAAACTTATTTCATATAAAAGAATGTAAAGTTTGCATTAAAAAAAAGACAAATTTTGTAATATTTTATTGTTAATTTTACATTTTTTTAAGAGAAATACGTATTATTCCGAGAAAATAAAACGACAGAATAATTTAATAGAATTCATCTTATTGATTGTAAAATTTAACAAAAGAACATGTAAAAAAAACATTTATTCAGTGGTCTTTTTGATTTACGTCGTTGGAACGTAAAATTTACACTTTTTCCGCAGAAATGTTGTGACGTACACATTGCTCCCTCTCTTACTTTTTTGTAGCAGTGAAGTCATGAAACAAGTTTGTGACGTCATCGTGAATAACGACGCGAACTATTTAACGCGATGCAAGTTTTATTTTTTACCGCAATTATGTGGCAACATCCTTTCCTTAGCTATTTTTGCCATAATTAATTGATATAAATACTATGGGCAAATGTTTCTAAGGAAAGAATGTTGCCAAATAAATAAACGAAAAGCAGTAGCTAAGGAATTAAGGTTGCCAAGAAATTATTTTCTTGACACATAATTTTTTGGCAACATTAATTCCTTAGCTACATATTTTCCTTAGCTATTGCTTTTCCTTGGACATTTTTATTTATTTAATAAATAAAGTACATGTCATTTTATCTTTTAGAAATAAAAAGGTCCAAGGAAAAGCAGTAGCTAAGGAAAAGATGTAGCTAAGAAATTAATGTCGCCAAAGAAATTATGTTATATAGAAAATAATGCTGTAAAATTAATCTAGAGTCCAAACTGATTTATCTGGCATTATCCTTTTTTTAGCTATTTTTGCCATAGTTAATTTATCAAAAAGCTATTGGCAAATATAGCTAAGGAAAGGATGTAGCCAAATAAATCAATTCGTAGTCTAGATTAATATTACAGCATTACTTTCTATATTAAAACCAAAGTATTGTGTCAAATGGCTGTAAAATTAGACTGGACTACGAATTAATTCATGTGGCCACATCTTTTTCTCAGAAACATTTGCCAGTAACTTTTTTATTTATTAACTATGGCAAAAACAGCTAAGGAAAGGATGTGGCCAAATAAATTGATTCGTAGTCTAGATTTATATCACAGCCATTTGACACAATAATTCTAATTTATTTATTTGTTGTTCATTTATTCATTCATTCAATTTATTATTAAAAAATGTATTATTTTGTATTTATCGAATGTCATTCTTTATATGGACAAAAATTTTCCGACTTCTATGTTAACGCGCGATGGCTTAGGGGATAACGCACTGGCTTTAGGATTATAGGTTAATATAGGTTTCGGTAGATGTAGGTTCGAATCCCGGTCAGGACAAGCAAAAACAAAAATAGAACACACAAACTCGTTAATATTCTAAATAAAAAAAAAAATTATCTTCTTCTTTTTTTTTGTCAATTTAAAATCGGTATATAACTTGAAAACAAAAAAAAATGTAAATTTTACATGATTCGTCGGTAAAACACGATCTCTACAAAATAAAGGTAATTTTTACAGTTTAACTTCATAAAACAACATTTATACAAAAAAAATGTAATTCTCGCAGTTTAACTTTGTAAAACAACACTTCTACAAAAAAAAAGTAAACTATACACAATAATACGTGAAACACTCGATTACTGAAAAAAAAATGAATTCTTACAATATTTCAATACGGTCCCAAATTTTACATTATTCTCTGTGTAAAAATCGCAGGATATTTTTCTCAGTGCGGGTGTTTATGAATGTTCTAATGGGAATACAACTGATAATCAATTTGTTGTGCCTCACAATCCCGTATTATTGAAAAAATTTAATTGTCATATAAATGTAGAAGTTGTGTCAAGTATTAAGGCTATAAAATATCTTCATAAATATATATATATAAGGGTCATGATGCTGCAACAGCGCAAATAACAAATGTAAATAACAACTCTGAGGATTTTGATAAGCCTATTGATCATGATGAAATAAAGAATTATATAGATACTAGGTACGTTAGTCCTGTGGAAGCATGTGATGGAATTTACGGAAGACCTCTGCAAACGAAAAGTCATTCAATTACACGTTTGCCAGTTCATTTACCTAATCAATAGTCGGTTACAATAAGTGACGAAGCGAGTGAAGAATCGATACGGGCTTCAATGGATAAACAAACAATGTTGATGGATTATTTTTCTTCAAATGCACGAGATCCTTCAGCTCGAAACTTTACATATGCAGAAATTCCTTTTCATTATGTATTCAAAAAAAGAACAGGGGCTACGTCGTTATCATGGGAAATTCGTAAACAACAATTCAATGTGATTGGACGAATGTATTCGATAAGCCCAAGTCAAATAGAACTTTTTCATCTTCGATTATTGCTGATAACGGTAGAAGGAGCTACAAGTTTTGAAAGTATGAGAACAGTTGATGGTATAATTTATGATACTTTTCATGGAGCATGCTTAGCACTAGGCTTAATCGAAATTGATGCTGAATGGGATCGTGCAATGATGATGCCTAGACAGTTGCGAAATTTATTTGTACGCATTTTAATTTATTGTCATCCAAATGATCCAAGAGAATTGTGGGAAAAGTTTAAAGACTCTATGTCTCAAGATTTTAAACGAAATAATACTTTAGCTCAATCTCTTGCCAAAGCGTATAACGAAATTAATATTTTATTATGTCGTGAAAAATCAGATTTGAATAGTTTTCCAACAATGCCACTTCTTAATGAATTTGAAGATATAATTGATAATCAACATTACAATGAACTTCTTCCTAAGGATCATGAACAAATAGGTCGAGCTCAATATAACAAGTTAAATGAAAAACAGAGAATTATTGTGGATAAAATTCTTCATATTCTGTTGGGAAATGGAGAAAAAAAAATAAATAATTGTTTTTATATTGATGGGCCAGGTGGTTCTGGAAAAACGTTTGTATATACCACCTTATATCATTTATTACGAAGTAATGGAAAAAAAATCTGTACAATGGCTTTTACTGGTATTGCAGCAATATTACTTCCAGAAGGAAAAACTGTACATAGAACGTTTGATTTGCCAGTTCCACTTTTCGCTAATTCTACATCGAGTATCAAAATTGAAACAAAAGATGCTAATGAATTGAAAGATGTTGATATGTTACTCTGGGATGAAGGACCAATGGCACCTAGGTATTGTTTGGAATGTGGTGACAGACTTTTACGTGATATAACTAATATTAATTCTCCATTTGGTGGAAAAATAATGTTAATAGGTGGTGACTTTAGACAACTGCTACCTGTAAAAGTTGATGGTACACGAAGTGAAATTGTTGATTTATCGATTAAAAATAGTAATTTATGGAAATATTTCACTGTGTTTTCATTGACAGAAAATATGAGAACTTTACCAAATGAAGTAGAATTTGCAGAATATATTCTCAAAATTGGAAACGGAATTTTGAATGATAATGACAATAATTTATTGCTTCCCGATAAATGCCTCGCATCAAGAGATGAAGATATAGTACAAACAATATTCAAAGATTTAATTGACGAAAAGAATATATTCAGATTTATCAAAAGTAGCTGTATTATCAGCACGAAATGCTCATGTAGATGAAATTAATAGTAGAGTCATTAGATTACTAGATAAAGATAGGGAAAAAATATACACCAGTGTTGATAGTACAGAAAATTGTGATAATGGTGATATTGATGATGTTATATTACCAGAATATTTAAATAGTTTAAATCCTCCAAATTTTCCACCATATGAATTAAAATTAAAAAATAATTGTATCGTCATGTAACTTCGAAATTTAAGTACAAATGAAGGTTTATGTAATGGCACACGATTACAAACATTAATCTAATAATCTTTTGAAATGTCGAATTTTAACAGGTGATCAAGAAGGTAATATTGTATTTATACATCGTATAACATTATATTGTGAAAATATTTATCCTTTTACATTCAAAAGAAGGCAATTTCCGATGAAAATAGCTTTTGCAATGACAATAAATAAAAGCCAAGGTCAAACATTCAATGAAATTGGTGTTGATCTTCGTAAAAACGTTTTTAATCATGGCCAATTATACGTAGCATTTTCAAGAGTACGATCATGGGAATCATTGAAAGTTTTTTTGGGAGAACAACGTGTTAGAAATGTCGTAAAAAATTATGTATATAATGAATTATTTGAAAGGTGATTAGTAATAAATATATATTATGAATGAATGTTTATGATATTTGATAATTTTTAATCATATTAATCATAGTGAAAATAATATTTATGCGAAAAAAAATATATATATATGCAAACACGCGCCGAAGGCGCGTAATCGGTCTCGTATAGAAAAAAAACCGATAAATATGGAACAATATCAGTAAATATGAAGAAAAAAGCGCTGAATATAAAGAAAACTCCCATAATTATGGGAAAATATTAGTAAATATAAAGAAAAATTACTGAATATAAAGAAAAAATCGCTAAATCCAAAACAAAATCCGATAATTATGAGAAAATATCAGTGAATATGGAGGAAAAATTACTAAATATAAAGAAAAATAGAATATATATGGGAAGATAACAGTAAATATAAAGAAAAAGTCGCTGAATATCACTCCGACAATTATGGAAAAATATCAGGGAAATATCAGTGAATATCACGGAAAACTTACTGAATATAAAGAAAAATACGATAAATATGGAAAATATCAGTAAACATGTAGAAAAAATCACTAAATATGGAAGAAAATATAATACATATGGACAAATATCAGTAAATATGAATTATTATTATTATTATTATTATTATTATTATTATTATTATTATTATTATTATTATTATTATTATTATTATTATTATTATTATTATTATTATTATTATTATTATTATTATTATTATTATTATTATTATTATTATTATTATTATTATTATTATTATTATTATTATTATTATTATTATTATTATTATTATTATTATTATTATTATTATTATTATTATTATTATTATTATTATTATTATTATTATTATTATTATTATTATTATTATTATTATTATTATTATTATTATTATTATTATTATTATTATTATTATTATTATTCAGCGTGACATGCAACTACTCCAAAATAAGTTTCACTTCCCCCCGCGTATTTAACTGGTACAGATTATCACGAAATGACAGTGGATTTTATTACTAGTATAATACCAGTACAATACTGGTACAATATACTAGAAACTGGTAAAGCTATATCACCAGTAAAATACCAGTACATATTACCAAGATGTTGTAGGGTATAGGGAAGAAGAAATTTACCTATAAAATACCGGTACATCGTACCAGTATTGCATACCCGTATCATAACGGTATCATACCTGTCCATTGTATAATGACGCGATAAATAAATAGTAAGATGAAAGTCATAAAAAGAGAATAGAAGCAATAAGTACTCGTATCTACCTCGAAATTTCTTCACCGTAATTATTATCGATGTAATTCTAACCTCTTTTGAAAATTTCATCTCTCCACGTCGTGTTCTAGGAGGTGAAATTAAGGTACGAGTTTTGATATAAATGAAAAAAAAAAAATTTCTCCGAAACCACTCGTAGCTACCTCGAAATTCTTTTTCCGTAAATACTATCGATGTTATTCTAACCCTCTACAAAATTTTGACCCTCTACATCGTGTTCTAGGGGGTGAAATTAAGGTACACACTATATTTAAACCAAAAAAATTAATTTCTCCGAAACTACTCGTAGCTACCTCGAAATTTTTTAACCGTAATTATTATTGATTCCATTGTAACATCCTTCAAAAATTTCAACCCCCTGGATCGTGTTCTAGGAGGTAAAATTAAGGTACAGGTTTGATAAAAATAAAAGAAAATTAATTTCTTCGAAACTACTCGTAGCTTCCTTGAAATTTTTTCACCGTAATCATGATCGATGTAATTTTAACCCCTTCCGAAAATTTTATCCCTCTACGTCATGTTCTAGGGGATGAAATTAAGGTACACGTCTTAATAAAAATACAAAAAAATTAATTTCTCTAAAACTACTCGTAGCTACCTCAAAATTTTATTACCGTAATTATTCTCGATCGAATTGTAACTCCCTACAAAAATTTCATACTTCTTCGTCATGTTCTAGGGGGTGAAATTAAAGTACAGACTATATTTATACCAAAAAAATTAATTTCTCCGAAACTACTCGCAGCTACCTCGAAATTTTTTTGCCGCAATTATTATCGATATAGTTTTAACCCCCTACGAAAATTTCAACCCCCTAGGGGGTGAATATAAGGTACAAGTTTTAATAAAAATAAAGATAAATCAATTTCTCCGAATCTACTCGACCTAGGAAGTTGAAACATGGCCTAGGGGGTTAAAATTTTTAGAGGGGATTAGAATTTCATCGGTTATAATTACGGAGAAAAAATTTCGAGGTTGCTAAGAGTAGATTCGGAGAAATAAATTTTTTTTTATTTTTATTAAAACGCGTACCTTAATTTTACCCCCTAGAACACGACGTAGAGCGATGAAATTTTCGTAGGGGTTCAAAATTAGATCGATTATGATTACGGTAAAAAAATTTCGAGGTAGCTACGAGTAGTTTCGGAGAAATTAATTTTTTTTGTATAAATATAGTGTGTACTTTAAATTCACCCCCTAGAACACGACCTCGGAGGTTGAAATTTTCGTAGAGGGTTACAATTAGATCGATAATAATTACGGTAAAAAATTTCGAGGTAGCTACGAGTAGTTTCGTAAAAATTAATTTTTTTTCATTTTCACTAAGATTCTACTTTTTATTTGCACTACTCAGAACATGGTCAACAGGGTTTAAACTCATTACGGTAGTTTCCGGGAGATCGATTCTGCATATTTACGTGAAATCTTATCGAAGTCTAAAAAAAAAAGAAAACTTTCAGTTTGGGGCACCGGTTCTTCTACGCCCCTGATTTAGACGCTAGCTTGGACAACAGCTCACATCTTTTCTTTAGCTACTGTTTTTCTTTGGGATTTTCATTGATTTAATAAAGAAAATACATGTTATTTTATTTTAAAAAAATCAAAATGTCTATGAAAAAGCAGTAGCTAAGGAAAGGATGTGGCTCAGAAATTAATGTTGCTTAAAACATAATTTTTTTTGACAACTGTAATTCTTTAGCTACATCTTTTCCTTAGCTACACCTACAACCTACACCTACACCTATGACTGTAATTCCTTAGCTACACCTTTCCTTAGCTACTGCTTTCCCTCGGTTTTTTTTTTATTGATTTAATTGACAGAATTCCCTTCTTGATAAATCGCAATTTATTTATTATAAATTGAGAATGTATTTTCATAATTCCATTTATAAAAAAAAAACAAAACAGAAAAAAAGCAAAACCATTAAATATTTTTTTAATAATTAGATTCTGAAAATTTCTACAACTTTTCAACGACTTGGTTAATTCACGAAGGGAATAAAAAAATGTTAGATTTTGATGTGATTTTTTTTAATTTTAATAACCTGGTGGCTCTTTTTATTTATTGAAGAACATTATTTATAATTTTCGTTAAAACTAAACCCCTAAAATAAAGGTTAGAAAATTATGCAACATAATTAATTTTGTAACATGACATTTTGAGTCAGATACCTTCTCGGACTGTTACTATGGGAATTAGTATATTTAAGTCATTATTTATAAATTAATATAAATAAAATTAAACATATAATTGGTTTATTTGATTTTTAAGCCAAACTTTATAACCAAAAACTAAAATATAAGAAAAATAATATTAATAATAATTTGAAACGTAGTCTCAAAGCTTAAAAAACATAGAATAATTTCTCAAACAAAATAATAATAATATAAATAACCAAGAAAATATAGTAAATCAGAGTAAAACAATAAAACCTGTTGAAATCCCAACTGGAATTATATTCCACATCAACGTAACGGAAACTTAACGAAAATCTTAACGGAAACTCAAACTTAATCTTAAACGTAGTCGTAATCTCAAACAAAATCGTAGTCGTAATCGGAATTTAAAAGCACAAAATTAACACCAGAAACTCAATGAAACAAACCTTCCATAGACTCAATCTTCGAGGAAAACCTCAGAATCGCTCAGTGTGTGGGTTATGGGGAGAGGGACGGGTAAAGTTGTGTGTGAGAATTAATTGGAAAATAAATTTAACGAACAATATTTAAGCGAAGCCGTAAGCCACAATTTATATTCAGAATCTCAACAATTAAAATACAAAAACATAATTAAAAACGTATCAAAATAACAATATAAGCATTTTTTTATAACAAAAATTAGAACTAAAAATACCTCAACTTAATCGTAATCTGCTCGCACAAACCGCCAGTAAATCAATTCTGAATTCGTAAATAGCCCGACGATAATCAGATACAAAAGCCAAAATTAAAACGTGATCGGAAAAATTAACTAACGCGTGATAATACCAATAATCTGAATAAACTAAATCAACTTACTCGTAGTTCGTCGTCACAAACCTCCAATAATCAATTTAAATTAAAGATATTCACGAAAATAATATTTGAAAGCTCAACGAGACCGGGGCTAACCCAAGTCAAACATAACCAAAACGAAACACGAGGTTACTCTCAGGGATAACCCATCGAGGCTCAGAATACCTGGTTTATTCAGAGAGAACGTCTGTTCAGCTCGGAGTCCCAAAGCGGAGAGAGAGTTTGTGCTACTCTAAAACAATATCTCGACAAAAAAACCTAAGTTACTCCCCTCTTCCCCTTTGTACTATAATGTGTTGAACTGTATACTCTCCGCATCAGCTGGAGTTTCAAATAATAATAATAATAAATCAAAATACGTATTACCCCGATTTTAACAAAGAAAATAAATAAATCATATTTTAAATAAATATTCTCTACTTTATGCTGGAGTTTTAAATACAAAATTAAATGAATAATTAAATAATATCACCGACAAAAAGTCTGAAAAATAAAATAAGCTGAGTTTTTAAGGTAGGCGATAAATATCGCTANCTGAATCGTGTAACACAAAAACGTGGAAAACACAAAAAGCTTTTGGTGCAGATGCTTTTACTAGATGGTAGAAACTTAAAATTCGTCGTCTCGTGGCTGTATTTGTTAATTTAAAATAATTAGTTACTAAAATTATTTAAAAGAAAACCCCTCGGACGATGATGAAAAAAAGAAAAACAGAAAAATATTTAACGATAATGATTTAAAGTGAAAATTTGGAAAAATCAAGATCTTGTAACACAAAAACGTGAAAAACACGAAAAGCGGTAGGTGGACTGAAAATATAGTTTCTAAAATATTGTTTTCTAATGTATTTTTTTTTTTTAAAGAAATTTTTCTAAAAAATTAATTTTTTCTATAATTTATTTACTAAAGTGTTACGTGACAGGTTTGTTTTTTTTTTAGAAAATAATTTAATTAAAATTGAAAGGAAATAAATATTCAAAATTGTTCTATAAACTCAAATAAACAAGACACAACAATTTTTTTAAGTCTTCTATTTTGTTATCCTCAACCAGGTAACAGGACTAGAGGTAAATGTGCGTAGTTTTCTTTTAAAGATGTTAACGAGAATATCAAGAAGGTTTGTGAGGCGTTGTCAATCTGGATGATCGACCTTGTAGATGGAAAATGTCTTGATGATAATCACTTAATGATAAAAATTGGCGTATGTTATTTAACAACACAAATAAAAGTTCAACGAAAATTGGATTTAGAAATAATTATAAATACTTGAAGTAAAAATTATAGATTATTATTTATTAATGAAATTTATATGCCGAAAGATGATAGTTGTTACCTTTGTAATTAGTTATTCACGAGAGCACTTGTCTCTCAAAATACATAGTTTTTTATAGAATTGGTAACAAGAATGTTTTATGGTAAGAACACCTTTTTACCGATCATTATAAACGGTTCTCATGATTATCAGTAATAAATTATTGCTGATTTATTTTAGCTTTGCTTCGACAAATGTAAAATATTGTATGTCTTAGCAAAAAACAAAAGAAAAGAATTTATTAATGCAACTCAAAAAAAAAAAAAAATTGTAAATTTCAAATTGCGTGAAAAGGAAAACGCATTCTACACTAAAGAAAAATAGAGAAGTAATACAATATTTACTTCAAAAATTGTTCATTTTACACTGAAAATTAACAGAATACATCTTCAATAAAAGATTTCTTTTTTCATTGAGTTTGTACATATCTTCGCCATGAGTGTAATGTTTACACTTTTAATTGTTAACAGTAAACTCGTTTTTCTCAATTACATTTTATTTTTCATAAGCTTGGGAAACATATTGGCACCTTGTATAGTTTCTCTTATCATTTATGAGGATTATGGTATTTATAAAAATTATGGTATTTCAAAACAAAGACTATACATCCATAAAATCAAAAAAGAACGCATTGTAGGAGTTGAAGGATTATTTAATATAGATGCAATCCTTGTATTTTCGACCAACTAACGACAGGAGGCGTGGTACAGATGCCTAGTGGCGCAGAACTGGCCAATCACTAGTTATTTCAGAGATTCAAGCAATACTGTAAAAATATTGACCGTGCGGTGCATTTGAGAGATTTGGAGGTAAACGTGGTGAAATGATAGGGGCATGGCAAGGACAGTATTATTAGCTAGTTATCCTCAGAACTTTGCCTTAATCATAGTAATTTAACATCAGTATTCATCAGTACAATCAAAACTTCTAGCCAGGTTGGTTCGGAATTCATTATTAAGCTTCAATCGCGAAGGATGATAATATATTTCTACGTAAACACGGGACATTTCTGTTATTTACAATTATATGGTGTGTCAGTGTATTCTAAAATTGAAGATAATGGAAGCGTGTAATCCAGCAAATAATTTGTTTGATGACGACTCGACTGATCCAAGTGAGAATAGCCATTTCGAATCTGAAATAAACTGTTTAAATCTTTCCGTCGGTGAATATCAAAACGATACTTTGAAAAATTCTGAAGACATTTTGTTGTCACTAGACATTAGTAACCAACGATTCAATCATGATATTACGATGTCATTCACAAAATCGAAGAATATAAACTTTATTTCGGATGGACTTTATTCATTCGATAGAAACGAAACGGAATCGTCATTGGAATCTTTAACGTTGTGTAAGCCAAGTGAATCGATTCCTAAAGATGTCATTCATAAATTCGGAAAAAGCAGACGACCAAAAATGTTTTATGGTTGTTCAGAACGGACCAGTAAAGATAAAAATCAAACAGAATATTACTCAAAAGAATATAGCTTATCGAAACATAATTACATAAAAGGATTAAATACATCTTTTTGCCATCCGAGGGAATGCCGATTCGATCGGGTTGCTACTGGTTTTGAGCGAAATAGACAACCAAATGTGAGTCAGTTGAGAAATTCTAAAATTTTGGAAACGAGAAATTTCCGAAATACCTTTAGGAACTCAATTTCATTTGAAGGATTGCAACAATCAACTTTTTTCAAGCACATAAATTTTCCTGGACGGAATGAAACAGGTATATCATTGCCAAACCATAATCAGACACAGCAACGTCAGCATCAACAGCAAACTACTTCTTTCACAATTGATGCGATTCTTGGGAAAGGTAATCATAGAGAAAAAAATCAAGAGAATCAAGATTGTCATCAAAACTTCGGCGAATTTGTTCAAAAAGAATGTACGTATAAAACATTCACTTCTTTAATTATTTCATTGATAAATAATATGTAAATAAATATAGTACAGAATATTCATGATTTTTATTTTTCATACACTGCAAAAAAAAAATTCTATATTTGATAACAAAACTTCTTGAAAATAGAATTTTCGTTTTAGGAAATTTTTAGATTTGAACGAAAAAAAAAAAATTCTAATTATAAACGGAAAACTTCTTGTTAAAAGACAAAACAATTCTTGAAACATGGCAAATTTAGATTTGAAATGAAACTAAATTGGTTTTGAAAAAAGAAAATTATTTTCGTAATGACAAAAAAACTTCTTGAAATGAATGCTAAAAAATTCTTGAATGTAGACGCACACTTCTCAAAAAAAATCTTTTTGTTCTCACTTCAAGAACGACAGTTCTAAATTTTAGAACAAAAAAAATTCAAAATGGTCTTGAATATATATGCATACTTCTTGAAAAAAATCTTTTTGTTCTCACTTTAAGGCTGAATGTCAAAATATTGAAAAAAAATTCCCTCCCACAGATTTTGATCAAAGTAGGCTTATTTTTTAAGTGAAATAAAGATCTATTTTATTAAATTTTTTTATAATTCTCTACTACTATTTAAGCGAGATAATTAGGGTCAAAGTTGACAACAATTCACACTTTTTACACACACATAGGAAGCATCGGCACGTTTTCACTTCTATTGTAAAAACGCTCCCACAGAAAACCTGTATTTAACTGCAGCTTATACTTCTTTAAATTACAAAAATAATTTAAAAAAAATCATCGATTTCTACCACGGATTTTGAAAGTTATTTATTATTTAAGACGAAAATTTAGGGTTGAAAACAGTCAAAAAGTACCGGGCGAAGCATTGAAAATCTGCTGAAGTAGATTAGTGTGTGTGAATACACTCATACTTCTAAAGACGCGGCAGTAAAGTATAAAAATTTTAGACATTAGGGGGCGCTTATTATTTTTTTTAACTGTGGTTATCAGGGTGCCCCTTAGCACCCAAAGAGTCGTCCTACTTTGGGATTTACATTCAGCCTTGGAAAAAATAAAACTGTGTCTTAAACTGAGAAGAAACAGATTTTTATCAAGTCAAATTTAGATTCAATCCGAGAAGTAAATTACTACTGATTTAAATAAAAGAAAAAATTATTTATTGAACAATGCTTCTGTCAATTAACATAAGAACAGAGCGATTTCACATTGTGAACAATGTTTTTTTTCCTAAACTTATTACCCATGAGGGGAATCGAACCCTTGACCGACGCAAACCTCGATGGGAAAAGGTAAATTCAGATTCTTGGCACCCAGCGGTGAGGGTCACGGCTTATCTCAGTTTATGCTATTCTACTGTTCTCAGGTAGATTCAGTTAACTCTCTAGATTTGGCTCGTTTTGCCAGGTCAAATGAAAGTAAAAAAAGGGACTTAGAATAATTTTTACTTTTTAATTAATTTCAATTAATAATAAGCTAGATTTTTTCCTTAGCTAGATTTTTTACTTAGCTACATTTTTTCCGTAGCTAGATTCTTAACTTAGCTAAATTTTTTACTTAGCTTCAATTATAGCCAAACACGCAATATCTACATAATTTTACCAGCTTAATTTTTCCTTTAGCTACATCTTTTCCTCAGCTAGATTTTTTACTTACACGGAAAAAAATTTCTGGCGAATGCCACTGTAAAAAGTTCAGTCACAGGAGTATGGTTGCAGTCCCTATACGTTCAGTGACTGCAACTATTTGTTCAGCTGTGG
>MKYW01000152.1:85816-132744 GCA_015776835.1 Aphidius ervi | reverse complement strand
CTAATAAAATTAAATTGAAAAAATACAACTTTTAAGCGTATAAAATTAATTTAAAGTATATTATTCTAATTGATGCTGAAATTATCTACAGATATTATGCGAATCTTTTATTCTCAATCCTTTCTTTTTTTTCATCAAACATATATATTGAAATAATATTTTTATTTGAATTTAATAAGAAAAAAATGAAAAAAAAACTAAACATTTTATTAAACCATCTTTTTATTTTTTTTTCTACTTTCCTAAAACTATTTGTTAGTTTTTTAATATGTACGTGTCGTTTATACTTAAGGAAATGCGTTAAATTCAATGAAATATCCAAGATTGTATCAGAGCACCATAAAGTAAAGGAGTAGCGCACTCATGCAAGTTATATACACGTATTATACATGTAGTATGTCATACGTGTTTATAGTATACGTGTATATGTATGTATGCTATCTGCAAGCGCCACTCTTCCATTTTATAGTCCCCTGATACAACTCCTAAGATTCTTTTTAATAACTCCAATTTGACACGTATTTATTGGTGTCAAAGTTTCCATGTATTTTTTTTTGGTAATACTTTCAATTCATATCATCATTAAAAAGGCAATTCAATAAAATTACGTATATATAAATCTTAAAATGATGTACAGATATTAGGCAGGTTTTTTTCACCCCAATACTTTTTTATATTCCGAAGGAAATATAAGTTAAAATTGCATCTTGTTTATTTATATAACCTCTTAAAATTAAAAAAAATTTCATACATATTTACTCTGAAGAAACTAACTACCCTGCGAAAAGAAGTTTCACTTCAAAAATTCGATATCTTGTTTCTTCGATATCTCAAAAAGTATTCAAGATATCGAAATTCTGCTGTGACGATTATTTTTTTCTCGAAAAGACACTCTGATATTAGCTATAAAATCTTATCGCCACGGATATCGTAATTTTGCCTCCTTACCGGGGNTAAAATCTTATCGCCACGGATATCGTAATTTTGCCTCCTTACCGGGGATCTCTTAATAATCATCTCGGTTTATAAGCAGTATAATAAGTTATAAATTTTTTTTTAGAATATAACATTGAAAGGTATTTCAATAAGCTTTAAAATGACGCCAAAACGATTACAATATTCCAAAACCTGACTGAGGCATCACAGAAAGAGTCAGATAAACACCATTTGCCTATGTTAATCAAATGGAAAAACGACTTGCGTTTTGCGCGACCTCTAGATATTAACCAATTTAGCTGAAAATTTGAGAGGCTTATTTTTTAAGGCTTATTTCACGATAGAACCGGTTCAACCGAAAAAAAAAAAATAAAAGTAAAATTCGAAACAGCCTATTATATATATATATTTACTTTGTATCAACAAACTATTCCCCTCTTATCGTTCCTGTCAAACTCTTGAATTTTCTTATCCACTCACGCACATCTTCTATCGGTTTCTCTCTCAACATATTGGCTACCTCTCTCGTCATATTTACGTCTGTTACTCCCGCAAACAGCTCGTCTATCTTTTCTCCTACTCTCTCACGTCATTGCGTTCTCACATTTGTGCACACCAATATGTGTTCCAGTGTTTCCCATCCATACTCACATAGTCTACAGTCCTAACGAGTTTTCCTTCCTTTCACGAACCCTTTTTTAAAAGCCCTCCCAATGTTTCCACATCTCATTCACACCCAGCACTCTTCATCTTTTATTTTTGCATTTTTTTCTCCCCAATATTTTTTTTCTATTTCTCCTGTTGCCACAAATTTATACAATCTTGCATACGAGATTTCTATTATTTTTTCATTTATCTCCATTTCTTTTTTTGTCCATTTTCTAAACCCATCTTTTAAGCATATCATTATATCTTCAGTCAACGCTCCATTTCTTATTAGTTCTATTATCTCTTCGCACTCCATCTCTTTCAACATTTCCTTAAACTCTTTACCCCATCTTGTCTTATTATTATTTGTTATATTTCTACACTCTTCTTTCAAACATATTTTTGGTAGTCTTTCATCACCCATTCCAATTATTTATTCTATAAATATTATCGCTCTTCTTATTTTTTTTCTCTTCGACGTCTCCACTCTTGCTTCTCTACACCATACATATTCTGGTGTATTTCTCGCTACATTCAATGCTATTTCCATCATTCTTGCTCTCGCTCTGTCCTCATGCATTTTTTCCCCCCAGCCCCACACCTCTTCGCCATACATTAGCGCCGTCTCAGCCAGCGTCTCATACAGATACACTCTTTTTTTAATCGTGTTTCTCCCTGCTCTTTTTATTACTCCCCCTGCTGTGTTCGCCATTCTCCGCGCCCTTGCTGCTAAAAACTTTGACTGTTTATCCTATGCCCCCTTGCTTCAAAACCAACGTCCCAAATATTTGAAGCTTGTTACTTTCTCTATTTTCTCCCCTTTAAAATTCCATTTCCATTTTATTTTTTCTTTCCTCCCTTTCGTGCATCTCATGATTTTCGGTTTTCCTACGTTTACCTGTAGCTTGTTTTTTTTTCCGTACTTTTCCAATTCTTTTAACATTTCTCTTAATCCTTCCGCATGTTCCGCTAAAATCGCTACATCATCTGCATATTTTAACGCGAAAATTCAAAAGACATACTATAAATATACATTATTAATTTTATTTTGTATATTATATTTGAATTTTATATTATATAATAACGCCTAAAAAGGTTGATGATGGATTCTTATGAGTGCACCTCCTACGATGGTATCTAATATATATTTTGTATAGAATATAATAATTAATCATAAAATAATAATATTATAATTATTATTAATTTTTCTCAAATATATTACATGTATTTTCTTTGTCAAATCAATAAATAAAAACCAAGGAAAAACAGTAGCTAAGGAAAAGATGAAGATGAGGATATGATGTTGCTTACTATTTCATTTTTTTGGGTTCATTAATTTTTTATCTTCATCTTTTTCTTAGCTATTTTTTTTCTTTAGTATTTCATTCATTTAACAAATAAAATTATTGCAATTTATTCAAATAAATCGAAATACCAAGTAGCCAAATAAATTAAATGGCGAGCATTATCAATTCCAATTATTATTTTTTCGTTAAATTACAGCAACACGCCGAAGATTTTCATACATAATAAACCTGCGATTCTAGATGGCTCACGAATTTTTTCCTGTTCAGGACACAATTTATCATAAACAATCCACTAATTCAATAATATATTTTTCAAATCAACAATTTTGACAGATGACAACATAAACAGTATGCACTGACAAATTAAATTACACATTAACTCAGACCAGTCTCACCATTTGAGACATCAAAAACGACATCTTTCAAATCGTTTACATTTAATATTGCCTCATGGTAACAGTTACCGACTGCTAGCTAACCTATCATACTATAAATACTACCATTGTGATTGTTATGGTAGTGGAGTCAGGCTAACATCCGTTATAGGATATGACGCTTTTTTTTGTTTTTTGCATTGAACTCAACTGCAACCGGGGCTGAAGATGTTTACACATCAAAAATCCTCCAAAAATTCAAGAGCCTTATCTTAATATCAACCCGTGCCTCAAAGCACTTACTTTTCTCTATCCAATTAACATGGGGATTTTTCTGTATTCTAATAACAATAATGTACAGTCATCGATAATTATGTAAAAATACTACTCCATTTTCTTCATAATTTTATTAAGAATTGAACCGCATTAACCGCTTGTTAAATTTTTTAATGTTGAACCTACTAGATGGGTTAAAACAACGCCAAATACTCAAAATTACTCTGAAAAAGAACTAAAACCCGCCCACGCTGGATTCTCATGACGTCATCTATAACCTGAAAAATATAAATAAAAGATTATTTTATTCAAATAGTTCAAATAATTCAAATAATACTCGTTGACTGCTTTTTCAAATTCATAATGGTAGTCTGACCACATTAAACGAATCGTTTAGGAATTTCTTAATCTATTATAAAAACACTAAAATTCGTCAAAATTTAATTTTATTACAGTCGAATCTTCCCTTAATTGTTAAAAGCGAGCACTCGTATGGAGTATAAGTATTTTAAGTCAGTGGTCTGTGACGTCATCATTTTCAATTTAATAAATGTCTTTCTAATTATTTGTTAAATGAAAACCAAAAATAGTTTCAGTATGCACTGGGGAAAATCGTGTCTCGGTTGAAAGCGAAAATTTCTGTATTTCAGACATTTTTTTTCTAAAATGTAAAATGACTTGATTTTACTATGAAAATATTTTATATCAGAATCAAAATTTTAACTATAAAAAATTGAGAACTATTGTAATTTTGATTGCATATTAGAATGTGTGGTTTTATTTAAATCAAGTTTTTACTACAATACAGTACTCAAAGACAAATCGTGAAATTCTGATAGTCAGAAATAGTTAAATCTGAAAGTAACACATGTTTTCGTATAAGACAGTCCTTGCCACCTACAGATGATGGAAACTTTGATAACGTATAACAAGATTTTTCTAAAATATAGAATATTTTTTTAAGTAATTGAAATCTGAAAAGAATAATAAACAGTAATTGTCATCTACGAAAAACTGAAACTCATATAACATAAGTAATTTTTCTCTGAAATATAGATTTTTTTTTTTTAAATTTCTAAAATGTCAGTCACAGTGTCAGGTAATGTTTTTAGGCTCGTAGTTAGTCACAGAAGGATATTAATAATGAGGACATTTCGTTTTTTATCAAAATCTTTCTGACAATGTAAATCAATGTTGCCGTTCTACATTTGAAGAATTTCAACACTTTAAAAGCTCTTTCATACAATATTTTATTTCTATATTTTAGAATTTATTGGATATTTTTTTTTTTTTCAATTATTCTTAATTCATATTTTAATCACGAGATGGACCACTATTAATAAAGTATTTCAATTGCAAAATAATTATTTTTTCCAGATTAATTATTTTCTTTTTTTTTGCTCAAAACAGTGATACTATTTTTTATACCGTTCGTTCTTATATTTAGAAAAAATCGGTTGATATTCTCTATTTTTTATTTTTATGCAAGAAATTCTACTATTGGAAAATTTATTATAGTACAATTTGCAACATCTAGGTGGTGAAATTTTTCATACGCGAAATGTCACTTTTTAAACGTTATAAATCTATATATTTTTAAATTAGATCACATAAAGTCAAATAATGTCCCAAAACATGATAGTATGTATAGACCCCTACTATTCAGTGTTCGTTTTCTGAATTGTAAAAGAAAATGTTATATACAATATTTTCTTTGTATTTATTTCAGTTAATCTATGCATGATAATACAATTGATTGCATCCATAAATCAATACAAAATTTATTATTTTTAACGATAGCTATAATATCTTAATTTACGAACATTTGAATTTTTTCAATTACTATTTACTATTAAAATTCTAAAATGTAGAAATAATAAGTTCTCCGTAATTTGTTTTTTTATTTATTTCAGTTAATTTGTGTATAATATAAGTAAAGTTTTCGTGTAATAAACGAAATATCCTTTTGATATTAAAAGCATTAATTTCAGTATCCAATCAGCATTTTTTATATATCAGAAAAAAAAAAACTTAATATTGATGAATACATTAATTAAGATGATAAAATAACTAGTTTTGATTAAACACTAAATACTTGAAGAGCATTATTTCAACATTTACTTTTAAATATTTCTTCAACTCTAAACATTCTGATATCTAGAAAATTTAAGATCGTATTCACCCGTTTACCTATATTTATTAAAACGGCCAATTATATTCCTAGAGTTTAGGAGATTTTGATAAAGATTCATGCTGTTTTTTCAAAATCAACGTATTTAATATAAAAAACAATTTTCAAGAATTGAAAATGTATTTTTCAGACATCCAAAGATAACTTTAATAAAAAAAATATAGAAATAACATCTCAATCCAATAATCATTATTATTTATTATTATATATTATTATCATAATAATAATAATATTTATTATTATCCGTTGATATATCTTCTTTTAAGTTCTTCAAGTGATTTTACGAGAAAAGTGCTATTTACTGCGACAGAATAACGACACGATGGCGAACGAATACACCAATCATTGAAGAGTTACACAATGTTACACAATGTTTTTATATATTATACATTTTCCATAAAACAAAAGTATGATACTGTCGAATACGCGTCAGAATTTCCTGCTGAGCTGTTAAAATTTTACGTTATTTAATGAATAGAATATTACTCATTGAGTTTCAGATATAGTTTTTGCAAATCAAACACTCGGCAATATGAATTCATTACCTGTTTGTCGACAGAATATCTATTTATAAGGTAACGTAGGCGTTGAAATCATTGCAAATCAACTTTCAAGAACTTTACAAGTACTCAAAGTTGATTTTGTTTACACAAGCCATGGCAATTTACGATACAGTGACAGTAAACGTCTAGTGATACAAGGAGTTGTACTTTTTGAGAACAGAGCTAGTATTCCTTCACAGTAAAACATTGATGCATACAAAAACTTGACAATTCATATCATGAATTGCATAATTTAAAAAAATCGATCTGAAAAATCTGACGTTTTAAAATAGCAGGATTTTTTTTCCAAATTTAGATGAACTTTTTGATATTACCCATGGGTTTGTTGATAGCCAAATTGATGAGGTCAAAAAAGCGGGCGGAAAATACCTGTTTTTCGCCACGAATTTGTGGCGCAAAGTATGTGATTGGAGCCTAATAAATTTTTTGTGACAAACAGGTGTTTCCCGCTCGCTCGGCCAAAAAAATTTAATTCTCTCTTGCACTCACATTGCGCCCTTGTTACACAATATAATATTCTGTGAGATCAACAAATTCATCGTAAAAAATATATTGCGAACATTGAAAGTCCAAACAGTGTAGAACAAAACTTCAATAAAGTTGAAAAACAAGAAAAATATGTCTAGAAAAAAAGAGAAAAGCAGAAAAGAAGCAGCGAATAAATTTTCAACAACCCCTCAAAAAATAACAAAATGAATGTTCGAAATAATTTATAAATTCCAAATAATTTAATAGTAGTTTGTGATTTTGAACTGAAACGAGCCTTTTCGTTAGCCAGTAGTCTCGTGAAACAATATCACTGATAATACTTAAATCCTCGACATTTTTATAATATCAGATCCAAATTGCGATATTACTTTTGACAACCCTCAATTATAAACAATACCATTGAATTACAATAAAAATAAACATTCATAATTATAATAGTGGCTTGGAGGTAACCACTAGTCATAATAATAAGAGATAATAGAAAAAACGATATTACTAATACTGAAATACGTAAATATGAGGCAGACAAGCAAATCTTGTCACACTATAGATTGAAAAATTAACACCGTTTTATTTCAGCTTTTCATATTCTTTGTTAAAGGTAAACGGTGAACGGAATCCAGGTGAAGTGTATGCAGATTTTCAAAAAGCAGTTTTCCATCTGATCAATTTCAATAAAAAAACATTGAGTGGAACTAGAGCTCTCCAAACGTTAAAAACAGAGGTAATATTTTTTTGAATTTGTAATACAAAAAAGGGCAGAAACAGAAATGAGCGATGAATCCGTATTTTAATGGAACCTCTATCATTTTTTTCTTAAAAAAACACTTCTCAAAATGTCTTATTCACTGAAATTTTAGAGTTTGCAATCATATAACAATGTTTTTTTTTAAAAAATTGTATTGATCATCAGTAAAACCCAGATTTAAACGAGTGCTCAAAAATGTTCATTGATGATTAGATATGTTTTCATTTAAAAAAAAAGGGATTATACATATTAAGGGATATATATGACACTAGCTGATTAACCCGGCTTTGCTCGGGATTATTTTTACAATTTCAGAGATGTTATCATTTGTTTAAAAAAATTAAAGACTTGCTAGCTCCAAATAATATTCCTATTCCAAACTTGAGGTTGAAAGTTAAATAAATTTCCCGTTATTCAATTTTCGATTTTTTGGTAGCAAATAAAAGTCAGAATTTTTTTCGATGAATTTTTTTTAAATTTTCATGCTAGTTTCCAAACTTGATCAAGAATTGATCAATAAATATTGATCTTGTTACTTGTTCTTTTTTTAAATATATCTTGATCAAGATAGGATCAAGAAAACTTTAACTCGTCCGTGATACGGCCGTCTTGATCCAATCTTGATCAAGAATTCATCAATAAATCTTTATTTTGTCAGTTGTGTTTTTTTTAAATATGTCTTGATCAAGATAGGATCAAGAAAATTTTAACTTGTCTGTGATAAGGCCGTCTTGATCCAAACTTGATCACGAATTGATCAATAAATATTTATCTTGTTACTTATTCTTTTTTTGAATATATCTTGATCAAGATAGGATCAAGAAAACATTAACTCTTTAATTTATTATATATTATGTTTATTATTACCATTTTTGTCTTTTAAACATTGACAAACGTGGCCTGGTAATGTCTCAAGACTGGTCTAAATACATAAGCTTCAAAAAATCACACGGTACATCGTTTCCCTTCGTGGCCGAGCGATCTAAAGCATACCCGTTACTACGTCAATCTATACTTTGTCGGTTTGATTCCCAGTTATCGTGTTTTAGAAAAAAAAACAAAAACTTCCGCACCCGATAATTATCTCACTCTTCTCCATGACATCACACTTAATAATACAACAATAAAAAAAATAATAATTTGTAAATAATTTTTATTTTTTCAATTTTTCTATCAAGTTTTGATTAAATATCTTGATCAAGATTTGATCGAGATTTGATCAAGCATCTTGATCAAGAATGGATTTGAAATCAATGTTGCCTGATCAAGTCTTGATCAAGACTTGATCTCAATTTCCACTCGGGGCACTACCAAAGCGCCGCCTGTTGACTCTGCCGCGTAACAGACTATTATTTATAATAATTATGTTTGAGATTCATACAACTTCAACAGGTCACATACACGTACACGCACACACACAAGCACATTCAGACTAGAATCACGGCACATGTTTTTTTCTAAGTTTCGTATAGTCTTGTACGGTCGTAGTAAGAACACAGTCTAGCACACATTCAGTTTTTCATTTAGTTTAAACAATTAGTCCACATAAATTAATGTACACAAAATACACATCATAAATTATCAAGTACACATAGTTTACTCTTTCATAACACACAGAACACGACAACAATTGTGATTGATAAATTAATATAATTTATAGTGTCACAGTGCCGAGTTGTGGTTAGTTTCCTATCAGAACAGTTCAGAACACACAAAAGAACAAAGATTGGCATTGTAATTTACAACTACAATGTCAAAGACCACATGTAATTATGTAAAATAATAGACTTTAAGTTATTGTGTTTTTAAATAAATGACATTAATTTTTATAAAGTGCTGAATACAATTATTAAAATCGTATCGATACCAAAACCTATCACAAGCCATCCGAATTCTTAAACTAAAATTTAAGACAAATTATTACAAATTAGTTCACAAACAAATTAATAACTCGGTTGTTTATAAAGTTATGAAATCGAATAAACGCTAAAAACGATCTCCGTGATAAGCTCTTTAATTTAAAAAAAAAAATCATAATAATCGGTTGGGTAGTTGCTGAGAACATATGCCTCAAAGGTTTTCATTTTCACATTTATATATATAGATACCCTCGACTTTCTGTGATGGAAAGTACATACCGGAACGAGTAACGAGTACTTGGTCATTTTTCCACTTGAAAAAATAGAAGTATCATTTTCATATATTTGTATCTTTTTTATAATTGGTTGTGAATTACTTCGAATAATTTAACTTTAATTAATTATTTAATTATTTACTTAGTCTTTATAATTATTCAAAAAAATAGGTGGCACTCAGCTATTTATTTTTATTGACGCATACAATTATATTAAAGAAATAACGATATAAAAAGAATTTTGTTTATACGTGGTCAAAATTGATTCTTTTTATTTCGAAAAAAAGTAATTAATCGATGAACAATTATTCATGCCATTTATATTTGTTGCTCAGATGCTTTCATAAAACCAGATCAGCCGTAGGTCAGTACCACTTTCAATTCAAATTGATTGAAAACAAATAGTTATAAAATATACAAACAAGTTTAAAAACGGGAAGAACATTTGCAGGTGATGTACAAATTTGCATTATAATCGTTTTCATCGTTTTCATAGAACCAAGACTCAGTGTTCGTAAGCACTGGAAACATTTCGATATAATCTTTTTTTGAAAAAATCCCATTGCTTTTGAGGAACCTAGCTCTGATACGAAGGGGTCAAACAATGTCTCTCCTTGGACCATCATATACAATATTAGTCATTATATAATCACTAATTTTGCGAATACATTTTACGAATAAATAATAAAAAAACGACAATATCTGTAACAAAAACTTGTTAAAAGTACATCAGAATTGACATTTTATGTTCGGACTTAAACTATTGTCTTCCGTTTTTTGTTATTATCGGCAAAGTGTTCGTATAATCGAATATTTCAACATGCAATCACATAATTGGAATAGAATAATGGCATCAACCTGAAATATTAGAACCCATAATCATTTGACTCTGGAATAAGTGAACACATACAACATTCTTCACTACTATCTCCGAAAAAAACACCTGTTATTTTATGTCGTAATTAGTGTATAAAAAACTATCTGATTCAGGTAACTGAAGTTAGTTAGACAAACCATCAGCCCCGTGGAATAGCCGATAGTTGGACGCTGGCGTGTGTAAACAGATGATCAGTGCCTAGCAATGACGGCCCGATGACGACATTTTTCAATCAAGCCACGTTCTGTGCATTGAGTGACTGAATATTGTTATAAAATATCATTATGCCCCCACGGTAATATTTCATGAAAATTTCATAAAATTAGTTAATAAATCATGTGTCACATTCATGGGTCACACTTCGGCTCTATTTACTCCAATCTTTGGAGTGCCTCAAGGCTTTACTTTTGGATCTCTTTTATTTTCAATATTCATTAACGATATAATAAATGATGTTCAATCTCACATGCCAGTATACGCTGATGATGCTAAAATATATCAAATAATTGATACATTGGCTGATGCGAATGTACTTCAGCAAGCACTGGATGAATTTATGTAGCATAAGTCAATATTGTATTATATAAATTAATAAATAAATGGTAAAATAAAGGTATGCCTTGTGTAAACTATTTTAAATGAAAGATGAAAAATCTGTACCAAAATAATTTTAATCAACTATTTCTTGATGACTAAGGATTGAAACAGGGTATACAATAAAACACAAAAAAAAATGACACCTAAAATTAATCGTCGTTATTTTTTACCTTTATCAACTAATAATAGGCATTTTTATATTAATTACTTGTACTTATAACATAGGTACTCCTACAGGCGAGCTACTGAATGTTTGGATCTGAGTATTATTTCTTGAAGCCTATGATTCCCCTTCTATGCGTCCACTAAGTCACACACACATTTATAAAAAAATAAACGATGTAAACCGAGTGCTGCCGAGACATGGTGATTTCGGCTGATGTCGGCTATCTCAAAGTAAACTCGGCAGCACTCGGTTTACATCGTTTATTTTTTTATGAATGTGTGTGTGACTTAGTGGACGCATAGAAGGGGAATCATAGGTTTCAAGAAAAAATACTCAGATCCAAACATTCAGTAGCTCGCCTGTATGCTTGCTGAGCAAGTATCTTTATCAACATTTCTTTTTTTTTAAATACACTGAGAAAAATCGTGTCTCGGTTGAAAGCGAAAATTTTTGTATTTTAGAAAAACTGTGTCAATAAATTTTTGATACTTGATAGTATATACGTGATTAAATTTACGGGAGTTATATTAAAATATACTTCAAAAGATTTTTTAATACATATTTGTGGTTTGGAACGTAGTAAGTTGCGAATAAACAGTAAAGACTGAAAGGTATATTCAAGAAAAATAAATTCTGTATTTCAGGAAAAAAAAAATTTGATCAAGACTGTATCAATTTGTATTATTGGATTGAGATGTTATTTCTATATTTTTTTTATTAAAGTTATCTTTGGATGTCTGAAAAATACATTTTCAATTCTTGAAAATTGTTTTTTATATTAAATACGTTGATTTTGAAAAAACAGCATGAATCTTTATCAAAATCTCCTGAACTCCAGGAATATAATTGGCCGTTTTAATGAATATAGGTAAACGGGTGAATATCACTGTTAAAAATTTTTTTCTTGTTCAAAGGAAATTTCCCTTAAATTGAGTAAAGTACTTCGTTCAAGAGAAATTTCGATAAAATTAAAGAACTCCACTCAATTGGAAAAATAGCACCACTTAAATAGAATAAATTTTTTCTAAACATGATTTATTTTTCAAATCAATATACAAATCATTAAAATGAAGAAAAAATTCTTTAGAAGAAGTAAAAATTAACTAACTTGACCTCTCACTACTTTCAGAATGAATGTGATTCTTTGAAGAACATAAGTATTTAAAGATCAGAAAAAAAAAATATTATAGAGAGTACATAATTCAGAAAAAAAGAAACAAAAAATGTAGCGCGAATTATAAACAATACAGTTTACTAAGTATAAATTCAGAACCTGAAAATTTTCCCTAAATTCAAGAAAAAAAATTTTCAAATTAAAAATTTTGATTTCGGATTGTAGAAGTAGAAAATCTATATGTTGTAATACTTAATATTATTAAAATTCAAAAATAACACACTGGAAACTCGCCTGATAAACGTGAAAAAGAAATTATTGGTATGAATTTTTGGTATGAATTTACTTTTTTTGATCGTAAATGAATAAAATATTTCATAGAGTCCGATTTTTCTTAACGCTTGAATAAAAAACAATGATTCACACTGAAATAATACTAGAACTATGGAAGATAAAAATTAATAATATTCAATTTTCTTAAATTCGAGGGAAAAATTTTTTAGAAGAAAAATTTACATTTTCAAGTTGAAGAATAAAAAAATGTATGTTTTTATATTGAATCTTATTAACATTAAGAGATTACACAATAATCACTTGCCAATTGAAATTCAAAAAAAAAATAATTTTTATGAATATCCATTATTTTTAAGAGAATGATGATAATATACATATAAGTGAAATACAATTTTTTTTTAAACAAAGAAAATGAAAATATAATTCGTAATAAAACAGTTCCAAAGAAAAGTTGATGAAAAAATTGGTTATCAAAAAACTTTTCCTAGATTCAAGGAAAAAATTTATTGGTATAAAAATTTTTACGCTCGATTAGTGAGGAGTTTGATTGACTACTTCGTGCCTTTTTTGGTTGTAAATAATTACATAAATAACTAACTTTATTTTTTTTTTTGACACTAGAAAAAATTTTGCTTTTACCAATTTTTTCCTTGGATTTAGAAATTTGCACCCAATATGCAAGTTTTTTATAATTGATAATTGATTTTTTCTTCATATAGAATCAAAACAGGAAAAGAGTGTCATTTTTGAATTTGAATAAACTAGAATGTACAAATAATATTTTTTTGTTTTTCTATAATTAGAAAAAAAATTGTTTCTTTTTAAAAAATTTTTCCTTGGATTTAGGAGTTTTTTCCTTGCATAAATTTTTTTTTCCCATCAGCCCAGGTTTGACAGTACAAGACCCAACTGGTTAAAACTTTCATCTGAGAACATGCATATGTACTAAAGAATTTCAATTTTTGCTTGATGACCATAAATATTGTATGAAAAAATTTTTTTTATAATGTTGAATGAATGAATATAAAGTTATATTTTTCTTAAAATAAGAGAATCGACCTTCAAACAAAAAAATATTTTTCTTTCGAGTATTTTTTTTGTCTGTTCAAAATATCTTCAATATTGAGAATTTTGCACTTAGATTTAGGGTATCCAACTTCACATTGAGACTTTTTATAATAAAGTGCTGAATTTTTTTTTTTTTAGGAAGCTTACAACCCAATTCAATAATAGAATTTTTTTCTTAGATTTGATGGAAAATTATCAATTTTTGATAAGGCCGATTTCATTCGATAGGTGGCGATTTTGTTTCACAACTTTTCACTAGCTAAAAGTCTAACTTGAATAGTCAAAAACCACTGTATTTTAATTTTTCAATCAGAGTTTGCTCATCAGCGACTCTCCCCACTCAATTTTTGGGCTTGCTTTGTTAGGCAACTTCAACCATGCTTTGAAGCACCACAAATATGGGAATTTCAATAGTCCTTTCGATTGATTTTTGAGGATTACTGTTCCCTTGGAATTCTTTATCTGCAATTCAATCAAAACATTTTTGAAATCTCAATACAGTCAAGAAAATATACTTTCAAATATAAAGTCCCTGAGAAATATGGATTTTCTTTCTTACTGATATTTTTTATTTGTTAATCAAATATACATACAGCTGTGGGGGAACGATAAAGTTTTTGATAAAAAAAATGAAATTATAAAAATGAAAATTTATTTCTACAATTCGAAAATAAGTTCCCTTGAATTTAGGGACAAGTTTCATGTATATATGATCATTCCCGTTCTACTTGAGAAAACGTTTTTTTAAATAAATTTTTTATGATGAATTTCGGAAAGAATTTCGACTAGGATTTAGGAATTATTTTTACTCGGTAAGTATGAAATTCCTTGGATTTGGAGAAAAATACTACTTGAACAAGCGCATTTTAATAAGCTTCAAATAAAAATTTTTTCAGATGAAAATATTAATACTGTAAGATCCATTCATCAATGGTAATTTTTATATAAATGATATTCTTAAATCTCTGATATGAAACAAAAAAAACTTTATTACAAAAAATAAATATTCCCAAAACGTGTATTTCACTTAAATACGAATATGGATTTCCTTGGATTTAGGGAAAATTCCTCAGTTTTGAAAAACACATTTTGAATGTCCAGGCAAAAATTGTTCGAACATTCATTATAATTTTTCGAGTACAGAATGTAATACACCAGATTATAAGTTTGCATTTTTATTGATCAATTTTGTATACCAAATTTATTTTATTATCATCGGAAAATAAAGAAAAAATGACATTTCCGGAAATAATTTGCAATACGGAACAAGAAAAACCCTTTCTTTATAAAATGTGTTTCAATCTATTTGAAATAAATATTTCTCCAGATAAAATAATCTTTTCTGTATCTGTTTTTTTTTTTTTTTTTATTACTGAAATAAATTTTATCAATTTAAAAAAATAAAAATCTAATTTCAGCACAAAAGAATAATGGTTATGAGTAGTTTTCATTGAGAAGATAAGTGAATAGTCTTTTTCACAGAACGCAATTAACTCGATTATAAAAATTTGAACTGTGGCAATAACCTTTTTTCGTTCGATTCAAGGGTAAAATTACTTGGATTTAGGTTTTAATTCTTATTTGCTAACGTTTTTCTTATTTTATTTCAAGTAGTACTTCTTATGGGGCTGTACGAAAATTTTCAATAATCAATCATTATAAACTGAAAGTCATGTTTTTTTTTTGAACTTATGAAATTTTTTATTCATAACAAATCTATATGGGTTAAAATATAATAATTATTTTATACACAACAGGGCCTTGAAACTTTTTCGATTTCCCTAAAACGAAGTAATTTTTTTCTTGATCAAGGAAAAAATTTTTATCAGTATACGATCTTAAATATTCTAGATTTCAGAATGTTTAGAGTTGAAGAAATATTCAAAAGTAAATGTTGAAATAATGCTCTTCGAGTATTTAGTGTTAATGTGTTGAATAAAACTAGTTACTTTATTATTTTAATATATATATTTATCAATATCAAGCTTTTTTTTCTGATGTATAGAAAATGCTGATTAGATACTAAAATTAATTCTTTTAATATATCAAAAAGATTATATTACACGAAAACTTGACTTATGTTATACACAAATTAACTGAAATAAATAAAAAAACAAATTACGGAAAACTTATTATTTCTACATTTTAGAATTTTAATAGTAAATAGTAATTGAAAAAATTAAAACGTTTGTAAATTAAGATATTATAGCTATTGTTAAAAATAATAAATTTTATATTGATTTATGTATGCATTCAATTGTATTATCATGCATAGGTTAACTGAAATAAATAAAAAGAAAAGATTGTATATAACATTTTCTTCTACATTTCAGAAAACGAACACTGAATAGTAGGGGTCTATACATACTATCATGTTTTGGGACATTATTTGACTTTATATGATCTAATTTAAAAGATATATAGATTTATAACGTTTAAAAAGTGACATTCCGTGTATGATAAATTTTACCATCTAGATCTTGCAAATTGTACTATAAAAAATTTTCCAATAGTAGAGTTTCTTGCATAAAAATAAAAATAAAAAATATCAACCGATTTTTTCTAAATATAAGAACGAACGGTATAAAAAACAGTATCACTGTTTTGATAAAAAAAAAAAGAGAATAATTAATCTGGAAAAAATAGTCATTTTGCGATTGAAATACTTTGTTAATCGTGGTCCACCTCGTGATCAAAATATGAAATAAGAATAATTGAAAAAAAAAAAAATATCCAATAAATTCTAAAATATAGAAATAAAATATTGTATGACAGAGCTTTTAAGGTGTTAAAATTCTTCAAATGTAAAAAGGCAACATTGATGTACATTGTCAGAGGAATTTTGATAATCAAAAAAAAAATTCTATATTTTAGAAAAAAAACACTATATGTAATCAAAATTTCTGTTTTTTGTAGATAGCAATAACTTCAATATTTATGAACAAGTTATTTTGCAAAAAATTTAATATTAATATGTTAAGGCGAAAGAGTACTTTTTTTTCGAGAAATTCTATCCTATATTTATTGATGGGGTGATTTTTGCCCCATCTATGGGTTACAAAAAAAAACTTGCAACCCATACTTCGGATCAACAGGTAAAATTTTAGATTAGAAATACCTATGCAACCAGAAATATTATATTTTTGTTTTCTTTTATACATATTGTTCAAAATAAATTATAAATAATAATAAATAATCAATAACATTGTCACTTTTAAATGTGATTATTTATCATCTCGAAGTTAAAAATTGTCAGACGATATTAAACGAATTATAAATAATAATAAATAATCAATAACATTATCACTTTCACATGTGATTATTTATCATCTCCAAGATAAAGATTGTCAGTCGACATTCATCCAATTGTTGTATAAATGATATTTTATTTACATTTTAACAATTAAAGTTATAGCTGAACAAACCTGGTTTCTTTGCATGCATATTATACTTGGAGTTTGAAATAATATTATAGCCAGTATGCATGCGAATAATTTTGCTAAATTTTCATTCAGAAAAATTTGTGTACATGATAGTATACACCTGTAAAAAATGGTTTATAGTATTATTTGAAATTTTTCAATGATATCATTTTTTGAGTCTGATATATATTTTAAAAACATGCACATTCAATAAGTATTCGATATACAAAAGGACCTGAACCAGCATACTATTTTTAAAATTATCAGTTTTATAAGACTTCATGCGAATAAAATAATTCTCCTAAAAAAATCTATATTATATCTAAAAATAATGTCATTGATCATACAATTGAATTATTTCAAGTTAAGAATCATGCAACTAATTCGATTGTGTTTATAAAATATATTACATACAGTTTACTTGAGATTTAACATGCTTTAAAAAGATGAAAGTATTATAAAATGCATGTGATTATATTATAATAGTAATCTTTACCCGATTTTTTGAATACATGCACATGTATAATTCCATTACACTAGAATTTTTCAATTATTTTGTATTATTTATTAGTTTAAATAATATTCGTGCACTTACTCATAAATATGCTTTTTTACCAAATGACATGGCTAGCCTTGTGTATCTCAAAGCTAGCCATATCCAACATTTTGTTATACACATTGTAAAACAATTGAATAAAAAATTCAATCAACAACACAAAATTGAATGAGCCTATAAAAAAAGTATGAGAATTATTATTTTGTATTATTTATCAATTTATATATTCGTGCACTTACTCATAAATATGTACTCTTACCAAATGACATGGCTAGCCTTGTGTAATTAAAAGCTAGCCATATCCAACACTTTGTTATACACTTCGTGAAACCATCCTTTTATAAAAAGGACAAACATCATCGGTCTTCCGGACATTTGATTGGTCGTTTTTCTTCTCACTCACTCTTATATAGTTTTCTTTTTTTTTTTGTTTATTTCTATTATTTTTCTATTTATTTCGTTAGCAACAAAAAAAAAAAAAGAGTGAGTGAGACGTAGTTTGTTTTTTTGTCGCTAACGAAATGCATCGAAATAAACAAAAAGTGATCTTCGAAGGATTAAACGTCAATAAAATAAATCGATAAAAATCAATTTAAAAAATACATGATTTAAAAAATGGTAACAAATTAGATTAGCTGTAGGTGGAAGGAAATCAATAGGAATACACCTCAATTGTCTAATCGTTTTTCCAAAATTAACATAAAATAGATCGGCTATAAGCAGGAGGAAATTTTAAGAAATGCATCTGACTTTGACTTACAGCTTTTTTTTTTAGTTTAATTCATTACAAGCTAGCCTGGAATAGATTTAGAAGAATTGAAAGAGAATTTATCTCCTGTGGTCATAGGAAAAGCTCAGGACGCACACCTATCCTCGACATACCCAAAAATTAATTAGATATAATTTATATTCATAATTGAAAAAATTATATGAAGAATTTGTTCTTTAATTTTTTCGTAAAATAAAGAATAACTAAGTAATCATTAAAACTATATCGTGAAAATTGATTATAACACGTAAATGACAATAAATATAAGTTCAAAAATATTAATACAGGCGCGCGTAGCGCGCCAATGTGCTCGTTAAATAAAAAAGCCAATCCACAACACAAAATTGAACGAGCCTGTAAAAAAATTATGGCAATTATTATTTTGTATTACTTATTAATTCAAATATTTGTGCACTTACTCATAAATATGTACTTGTACCAAATGACATGGGTAACCTGAAGTAATTCAAAGCTGGCCATATCCGTCAAATTATAAAAAAAATGAAAAACCCTTATATTTCCAAAACGTATTTGCATCTGTTTCATTCTGATACTGTGATGATTGCCATATATAGTCACTGACTTCCTCAAGATCATGAACCTATACATTTTTTGTAAAAAAAAAAATATATATATAATTATTAATTTAGTCATTGATATTTATTAATATACGTATGTTATTGCATGTAACACGTATAAATTTCTTCAATTTTGTGAATAAAAAAATTAACAAATATTTATAAACAAATATATGCTCTTTAACCTATAAAAAGTCAAACAACAATATCAACTAACCTCTACAGTGCATCCATTTTTTCACTCACGGAAATAACACAAAATTGTTTTAATTAATTTTTTATAATATTTTCCAACAACACACTGATTAATTATTTTACTGTATTTTTTTAAACTATAACCACAAGTAAAAAATACTGCCAGTAAGTCGACAATGATTGTCAAGGCATTTTGTTCAGGGTGGTATTTATTTAGCGTCGTTACACTGCACATTCCCTTGCACTTCTTCTCTCTCTTTATCTGTGGGCCTTAGGGTGCTGCTACACAACGTTGCAGAAAACATGTGCAATTTTATTATCTCGGCGCATGCTTTTGCACATTCTCTCTTTCTTTCTCTCTGGGCCTTAGGGCTTAGGGTAGTAGGCTTAGGTTTAACGCTTGAATTGCAAGACTTCGGAGGCCTTCAGGTTTTCTAAAATTTTTTCATGTCACAGCGGGGTTTATTTTCGGGTCCACCCTCAAATTAAAATTAAAATAAAATCTAAAGAAAAATGATTTTGGAAGCCTGCGGTCTTGAAATTGAAGACTTGAATATATTCATTTTAACAAAAATTAAGGAACTTAGAAAAATTTCAAACTATTCGATACAAAGTTATCAAGTTTCCTATTAATTTATATCTAAAAACAACTATATCTCGCAGATTTGTATTAATATATTGTTCTTATCACCTAATTCATTTGATTACATAGTTTTTTTAAATTTATATATCTTTTGGAAAAAAAAAATCAAGTTCTTCTAATTTTAATGGATCTAGTATTAAATTCTACTCTAAATATTTATTCAAGTATTTATAATTCAAAATTGATTCAAATCACAAAAATTAAAAGTCAAAAGTTTATAATTTAAATAATCTCTACCAATATCAATTGAACAATTGGCTGAGTGGTTAGCCTATCTGACTTTCGTACAGGAGGCCTACACTGCAAAAACTGCGCCTTTGGATTCTAGGCACTGTTCCATTGGATTCATAAAGCACTTTCTTTATTTCATCTATTTTTTAGTTTTATTTGTCCTGCTGGCACCAATTTTGATAAGAATCAATACTAAGAGCAGTCACAATTAACTTTTTAATATAGATGTTTATATAAATCGATGCCGAAAATACGATTGAAACTAAAAAAGAAATTGAATTAAGAAAGTTATATTCTTCTATACATTTTCATTATTACAATATTTTTGTAAATTACATATAAAATATTTATAAAAAAATATTACCAAATTTATATAAATATATCATAAATTTGTCACATGGCTTTCTTATTTTTTTCATAGAAATTTATTCCATAAAAAAAAGTAAAAAAAAAATACTCAACTCAGGAATCGAACTCGGGTTTCTTAAATGATCAGCCAGTGCTTTACAACGAAACCACGTTTTGTTTTTGAAAAGTTTGTATCAACACGAATATCAGTGAAAAGAAAAAAAAGACATATATATTTGAGCACAATGAATACATTCGTTCCACAACTTTTTGGTCGCATAGAAATTTATTTGAGATATTAGACTTTGAAACGCATAGAGCGCCTCCAGAATGTAACTGAATAGAAAAGTAGTCTATGGTAAAGTCGTAAACAAAATTAATAATTATTAAAAATTGTAAATTTTTTTTATTAATAAATACAATTTTTAACATACACATCCTATTTTTGAGTGTTTTCTGAATATGCTTGCAAATTTATACAGGCATATTTTGATTTTTAATGGGAAAAAAGTTTGTTTGAAAATTTTTATTGTTAACGTTGGAATCTGTAAATTATTGAAAAAATTTTTTTATTATTAACAATTTTGAAGAGTGTCATCCTATCCGAAATTTAATTCTACATATTGTGACAAAATTTTGTGTCAATATCTTAGATAGTTTATGAGAAATACTTGTTTGAAAGATTGAAATTTGACCAAGGTACTCTTTCCTCTTAATGGAAAAACCAATCATAACATATTGCGTATTACTTGAAAAAGAAATGTCTTTATTATTAATATCCTTCTGTGACTAACTACGAGCCTAAAAACATTACCTGACACTGTGACTGAGATTTTAGAAATTAAAAAAAAAATCTATATTTCAGAAAAAACTTATTTATGTTCAGGCTCGGGAAGTTCGTCTGTTATTTCAGATCGCCGCAAATACCATGGCAACATGGTGAAATATAGTTAGAAAAAAAGACGATCTGAACCTCGTACATCGGAAAAATGGCCTTAAAAAAGGCCTCATTTTTTTTGGCCTCTTAAAAATGGCCTTTTAATAAAAGCCTTATTTTTTTAGGGAAGAGAATTTCTTTGGGCCAAAAACATAAGACCTTTTTTAAGAGGCCAAAAAAAATAAGGCCTTTTTTTAAAGGCCATTTTTTATGAGGCCATCTTTAAGAAGCCAAAAAAAAAGGCCTTTTTTTAAAGGCCATTTTTAAGAGGCTAAAAAAAATAAGGCCTTTTTTAAAAGGCCATTTTTTTGAGGCCATTTTCCGATGTACGAGGTTCAGATCGTCTTTTTTTCTGACGATATTTCACCAAGTTGCCATGGTATTTTCGGCGATCTGAAATAACAGACGAACTTCCCGAGCCTGTTTATGTTATATAACTTTCAGTTATTCGTAGATGACAATTACTGTTTATTATTCTTTTCAGATTTCAATTACATAAAAAAAAATTCTATATTTTAGAAAAATATTGTTATACGTTATCGAAGTTTCTATCATCTGTAGGTGGCAAGGACTGTCTTATACAAAAACAAACTTTAAGATTTAACTATTTCTGACTATCAGAATTTCACGATTTGTCTTTGAGTACTGTATTGTAGTAAAAACTTGATTTAATTAAAACCACGCATTCTAATATGCAATCAAAATTACAATAGTTCTTAATTTGTTATAGTTAAAATTTTTATTCTGATATAAAATATTTTTATAGTAAAATCAAGTCATTTTACATTTTAGAAAAAAAATTTCTGAAATACAGAAATTTATAGTTCCAACCAAGACACGATTTTTCTCAGTGAACTTTTTTTTAAGTGCTACAATTAGCTCTTATCACATCAATATGATAGGATATTATTAATAAAGAAAGTCCCATCATTCATGTCTTCCATTTTAAATACTTGATTGCAAAAATCTTATTTTTTTTTTTCAAAAGTACGTTCGAGTGAATTAGCCATTCGCTCCGAGTGAAATGCTGCTTGTCTTTCAAACATCATTTTCTCTTGATGTCGTTTTTCACGTAAATTTTGATTTTAAACGTTATTCTGGTAAATATCAGCAATCTTTTCTTTGTTTTCAATTGTAATGATGCTGATGGTGATTTCACTGAACAATTAAGCTGTTCGAGTGGTGCTGATCGATATGATATTTGTCCAGTGTTGAGTGTCTGCTTATTGGTATAGCTGCCGGTGATGATACTTTTGATGATGATGCCTGTCGGCGAGATGAAATTAAAAATTGTGGTTCAACATTTGGTTTTTTCCCAAACATCTCTTCAAATTCATCAAAATATTTAAAGCTGACAGCTGCTGCTCCACTACTTTTGTTTTTTATATTGTCTCTTTCAGCATGATATTGAATATTGAGTCTATCAAAACGACCACTACATTGTGAAAAAGTTAGATGAAAGCCCATGTTGATCATCTTAAAAGAAATCTTATTCCACACAGCTTTTTTATGAATCATTGTTCCGAAGTAATTTTTTTTTGATGTCTTTAAACAAAGCAAGCAGTGCTAAACCAGCAGAATTATTTAATTTAGCTTTAGGCTTCATTTCGTGACACTGTCCACTCAAAGTTGATGGTTGATTATTGACATCTGTAAACACCTCCATATTATCATAATCATCTCGTTTATCCAAAAATTCTTCGTCCAGGTACTCTTCATCAATGTACTTGTCTCCTTCTCGATTTTTAATATTTTCAGTTGGAACACTATTGTCATTATTGTTATCATTGTCATCACTCATGTAAACAGCAAGATTGAATGTTTCAACTATATTATTATTCAATTCAACACTTGTAATTTTATGAGCTGAAAAAATAATTAAGATTGCATAAAGACTACATTGCTAAAAAAGACTATATAAAAAAGATTGAAAATAACATACAACACAATCCAAAGGAATTTTGGATGTACATTAAACAACTAAAAAATAATAAAAATAATAACTCTACTATAAACTACTTGCAATATCAAGATAAAATATTAGATAAGCCAGTAGATATCTCCAATGCCTTTTCCGAATACTTTAACTCTGTATATGAAATGGCACCAACTTGGACAATTATAAATTATGCGAGCAGTAATAATAATATAAATGCTAATTAAAATTACATTAATTTAAATAACTGCAACATAACAACAGGTGTTATTGAAGCATTTAAATTGTTACCAAATAAAACAACCAAAGGCATTGATGATATACCATGTAAACTTGTTAAGAAATGTTGGTACTGCTTGATTTATCCAATAACCATAATAATAAAAAAAATGCTAATAACAGGCACCTACCCAAGATTTCTTAAATGTACAAAAGTTGTACCGATACCTAAAGACAATATGGATAAAGTAAATCCAGGTAGTTACAGACCACTGTCAATTATCAATGGCACTGCTAAAGTAATTGAAATCTACCTGTATGATACAATTTATAATTACTTTAAAACTATGCAGTCAGTTAATCAACATGGATTTATAAAAGGAAGATCAACCATCACTAACTTATTAACATTGACTACATTTATACATAATGCTACATCAAGGGGTAACCAGGTGGATGTGATTTATACTGACTTCTCCAAGGCTTTTGACAAAGTCAATCATGAAAAATTAATATTGGCTATTGAAAAGATTGGTGTACCTCCTAATTTGCTAGTACTACTTAAATCATATCTAACAAATAGAAGAAATTACGTGACAATTGATGGACATCTTTCTAAACCCTTTGAACCATTTTCTGGTGTTCCTCAAGGTTCCAACCTTGGGCCATTATTATTTGTCATATTTGTCAACAATCTTACAGATAAGTTAGAGTGTCAAGGACTAATGTATGCTGATGATACTAAATTATTCATGGAAATATCATCTCTTAACAACTGTATTGAGCTACAGGAATCCTTAAATATTTTTGATAAAAGATGCCAGAACTTGGCCTAGCATTTAATGTAGGCCAATTCTTGGTAAATACTTACAAAGGAAACAGAGGAAAAACCATTATTTATGACTATTTAATCAACAATCAAAAGATTAAACGTCACACAATATGCAGAGATCTTGGTGTGTATTTTGATGAAAAATTAAATTTCAACTTACACAATCAAAAAGTAATATCAAGTGTTAGACGTACTGTTGGATTTATCATCAGAACGACACAAAATTTCAAAAACACTAATGCAATAAAGGTATTATACTTTGCATATGCAAGATCAAAAATTGAGTATGCATCACTTGTTACTTCTCCAGTCACAAAATACTACATACTAGCATTGGAAAAGGTCCAAAGGTTTTTCCTTAAATATATACAATGCAAACAGACTGGTGTCTATCCACAAAGAGGAATAGAGTATAGTCTGTTACTCAAAAATACATCATTTGATGAACTATCACTGAGGAGAACAATAGTTGCATCAACTTTCTGTATACAACTTATAAAAAATTCAACAGACTGTATGTGTGTGTGTGTGCGTGTGTGCGTTGCCATTAGTGTAGCTGATCGGTTTGCAGCGTTTATGAAAATAATGAATAAAAAAACTATAAATGAAAATACTCAATTAAAAATTATAATTAGTATATAAATATTGTTACTAATATTATATTGATATTATTTGTCTTCGATATATTATTGAAATTATTGTTATTTATAATAATATTATTAATATATATAACTACAGTATAAATAAAAATAACAACAATAATTTCAATAATATCATCGATAATATCTTCGATAATAATAATAATAATAATAATGATAATAATAATAATAATGTGACAATAATATTCAAGTATAAATATTAATAATTATTAGTATTTATACTTCAAATGATATTATTAATATAATTAATACCATTGATATTATTATTCATAATATTATTAGAATTATTCTTATTTATAAGAATATTAATAATATATAACCATAGTATGAATAGAAATAACAACAATAATTCCAATAATATCATCGATAATAATAATATCAATATAATGTTAGTAATAATATCAATGGTATTAATCATGTGAATGATAATAACAATAATATTATCGATTTATAATAATATCAGTGATATTAATAATATTAATAATAATAATATTAATACTATCAATAATATTCAAATATAAATATTAACAATTATTAGTATTTATATTTAAAATATTATTATCATAAATGTATTATTGATCCGATTATTCTGTATAATATTATTGAAGTAACTGTTATTAATAATAATATGATTAATATATATTCATTAATTCATAGTATGAATAATAATATAACAATAATAATTTCAATAATATCATCGATAATAATAATATCAGTGATATTAATATTATTAATATCGATATAATATTGATAATATTATCAATATTTATATTTTCAATATTATCAATATGATTAATGTTAGTATTATAAATATCATATTGATATTATCATTTATATTATGAACATTCTCAATATTATTATTAGTATTATTAATATCATCAACAATAATATTATTATTATTATTAATTAATTGATTGTTGATATTATTAAAATTGTTACAAATAACTTGACAGACTGCGAAAGAAGTTTCACTTCCCTCGCGCGTACTGCTAACACACACATTTTTTATTTTTTATCCATAATGGTTTGGTAAGATTGCTCGTTTATGAAATTTTTTCTTATATGTATTCAAATACTCGGTTAAAAAAAAAATTAGACACAGGGCCATAAAATCTGGTAAATTTTATGGAGAATTTTGTCATTTTTGTTGTTCCCACCATTTTTAGTAAATTGTCGGTATTGCAGAGCGGAAAAAATAAAGGGAAAAAAAATCCGTAAATAAACGAATGCACCCCAGTACTACCTAAGCAGTAAAAAATTAGAAAACGTTTCAATCCCATGTTATTATTATTATCATTATAATTAATATTAATATGAACAAATTATTAAGTTTATTTCATAAATATATAAATCTTATTGAGAAATATGTATCTATATATGTGGCGTTCTTAGCTAAATCACGGAGTTTGCGGCCTGACCCTCTGCGATTTTGCTCATTTTTTGATAAGTTGCTGATTTTGGCCTTAGAAAACCAGAATTTTTTTTTTTCTTTTATTTTTGGGAACGCCACCGTCGAATTTCAAGATATCTGGAATAGTACCTTTTTTTTTTTTGCTGAATTTTTGATCATAGATTCAAGAACGCAAAACAAGTATTTTAAGCTTTACAATAAAGTGGGCACTCAATTCAAAATTTTTGAAAATCCAAAAAAAATACTTCCCAGAATATTTTTGAATCAACTAGCTTAGGAATTATCGGGCATATAGATGAATATGAATGTCGGTCGAAATGAAATTTCGAACTTAATATTTTTGGTAAATATTCGGTTCAAATGAAATGTGTTATCAATGAAAAATAAATTGCGTAAGAAAATGAAAATGTTATTGACGTTCAGAATAATAAAATTCAGTGAGTACTTAATAATTTATTTGTTGGATGACATTGATTTAGATTTTCTATTAATTCTCTCCTGTATGATAATAAAAATGGCAGCGTGAAATCATCTCAAATTTGAATAATTAAAGTTGAAAGTAAATCCCATCGTCAAACAAAGTTCGGGCCTGAGAGAGTGTGCATCTACATATGGTGATAAAAGATATTTTCAGTGCCTCCCTGTCCAAAATATATTCACGATAGACACACACATACTACCACAGCCGAGAAACAGCACGATTGAGAACAAAAGAGGTATGGTTTATGCCTCAACTTGTGTGTTCGAGATATTTTATATATTGAATAAATTTTAAGGGTTAGTTGCAGTATAATAATGTTCAACAGTTCACAATTCGTCTGTCATAGTAACCAAGAGATGTGTTTTCAACTTTCCTAATCCTGTTTCCTAACCCTTATTGTTTATTATTGTTATAAAAAAATGCATCAGTAGAAAACCACAAAAAAATATATTTTACTTCTTCAAAATGTCCTTTATTTAATGGATATTTCAGAAATACTGTGCAACAAATATTTATTGTAAAAAAAATTGTTTCAACTTTTAAAAAATTTTAACTTCATAATTTTCTACTGGTCTTTTTATTTTCAATTTTTTTTTTTGCAATAAATATTTGTTGCACAGTATTTCTGAAATATCCATCAAATAAAGGACATTTTAAAGAAGTAAAATATATTTTTTTGTGGTTTTCTACTGATGCATTTTTTTATAACAATAATAAACAATAAACATTTTAGAAATTATGGATACAGACGCGCGTAGCGCGCCAATGTGCTTGTAATTATCAATTTAGAACAAAAATTCGTACAAAATAATGATTTCAAGTTCATTAACGATCAAATGAAATTAGTAAATTATTAAATTAATTAGAGATGAGAAAGATTTTAACGGATACAAGATTTTACTTTGAACTCACGTGTTCATTAAGATAGTAGCTAGGTCTATATATTTTTACGTGAGGTAGGTCCAGTTGCCTTGAATGCCAGCGAGAGAAAAGAGTGAGGGAGTGGGGCCTTTCGGGCAGCTTGGGCCTCGGGCAATATGGCGGTGACTACGTTAGTCCAAGGCCAAGACAATGCTAGCACCGAAATAGCCAAATTTGCATATAATAATTTGCCGTCTGTAAGTCGTGGTAATGGCCGACTTATCGCGGTGAATTTAAACAGAAATAATGTCCCTATGGTTTCACCTCGAGACATAACACTACCAAAAAAAAAATCGTTAAAGAGGTTAAAAAAAATAATTAAAAATTAAATTATAAAATTTCAATTGTAAAGTAATGCTGGTGCTGAGCGGTATGGGGATTACAAAGTGGCACGAAAATAATAGAGTTGTGGGAAGTTTTGGCAGAAAACTATAGAGAAAATAAAGATAAAAAAGTCCTCACTACTCTATTATTCTCGCGCCCATCTGTAATCCCCATACTGCTCAGCCCCCACATTGCTCTACAATTCAATTTAATTTTTAATAATTTTTTTAACCCTGAAATATCGTAGCCGGATCATTTATTAGACAACCCAATATTGCCCTATAAAATAACCCTGCTAGATGTGTAATTAATGTAACCCTGTTTATCCTGCCCACCAAAGGAACAATAGAAAGGTAGGGAGACGATTTTACGTAATGTAGGGAAGAGTAAAAGGAAACCTGAAAAATACGCAAAAATACAACACAATAAAACAATTGAAATAATTTTTAACACAACCCTTGCAACTTTACTAAAATTCGGAGCACCATTTATTATTACTGAGACAATTTACTTTTGTATAAAAATGTGGTACAATTAAATATTAATTATATAACCCAATTAAAATTAATCGCGCGTCGCGTCGAAAAGAGAGAACCTAAAACCATGCGGTCGTGGCGGAGTCAGAGAATTAAAAAATTATTTCTATGCAGACGACCCGTAATATTAATTAAGTACGAAACCCGAAATACACACGACGGGATTGAGAAGCAATCCAGTCAATTAATTAGATAGTTCACTGACTCTACATCGACGCTACGATGACGCGTGGTTTTTACAACGTTTGAATTATCAAAGTAAAATATTATTATTCACACTAGACAATCACTGAATTAATTTGATTTAATTGTACTTACATTGGTTGGAGTAATCTTAGTTTATAACTCTGACGACGACTTGTACTTTGAACGTCTACGGACCTCAACTTCCCGATGACAGGTTACAATAATTATTTTATTGCCAATGAAATAGGCAGCTGGGTTTACATATATATTTATATGCAGACGATTGAATACTTTTATATATATGTGAAGGGGTATATATTTTGCTCCAAATATGTATATTAAATTAACTTTTAATTTAACACTGAATTTACTCTAACGTGTTACGGTAGGAGCGCTTTTTGTGGCGTATTCCGTAAAAACACCAACTTTAGACCATGTGGTCGTACTTTGTATAAATGAATATTTAATTATTTTTATTAAAATAATTTATTTATTTAATGCAACAAATTATAATTTAAATCATTCAATATTTATTTAAATGGTTAGATTAACACACAAACGTGTACTTGAATTTACGTTACTTGAGCAAGAAATCCTTAGACCATGCGGTCGAAGATTATTACAATCTCAAACTAAGACAATTTCAATGAGTCTAAATTATTAATTTATATAACCAACTGTTATATAAATATATTTAAAACAATTCAATAAAATAATTCAATAAAATATTGAGTGAAAATTTAACTTACAATTTGTGCTGCTTGTAAAAAATATTCTAAGTATTTTAGATAATTAAAATTCGTCGAGGCAAAGTGCCTATGCTATTAGAGCTGGAAGAGCGGTGACTTGGTCGACTAACAACCCAAGAGTGAACGACCGAGGATCCAGGATCTTGGTCGATAATCAGTGAACCCTTAGAGTAGGGGTGGATCCTTCGGGGATGTTCGGTTTTCCTCTTAGTATACTATGTGTTTTTCTTCTATAACTACTTTCTTATTGGTCAAGGAAAATCTTATGATTTTCCGACGTTGATTAAAATTATTTCTAGTTTATTAATTATGACATGAGTGGTATCGAGAGAATCCTTATATTTTTAGGATTCTGTCGATATCACTCATTATATTAAATTATATTTAATTTCAATTAATAAAATTGGCGGCTTATGCGCTTGGCAATAGCGCCGGCTCAAGTAATTTGTTGAGGGTGCAACACCTCTAGCTCCCCTAGAAGTAATACATTTACGCTCTGCAAGATGGAGCTAGGGGTATCGAAATGTACCCTCGACATATATTATAAAATAGAATAAAAAAATTAAAAATTTTGTGCGGCTTACCGCCGGACATTACAACCCCTTTAACGATTATTTTTTTGGTAGTCAATTTTTTTTTTATATTTAAAATACACTGAAAAAAAATAACCTAGCTCGGCTACCATTTTTAACTTATCTTATAAAAATTAATATCTCGGTCGAATGACAATCAATTAAGCAGCCATTTTAAAATAAGTTAATATAATAAAATTAAAAGTATTTGATAAGAAATTATGTGTGGAAGAGTTGTTTAAATTATCGATTTTTTACCTGGACCTGTGGACGGCTGACAATTAAAACGGTAGCCAGTAGGTGCAACGTGTTCTAGGTCTCAAGGACTACTATGGAATAAATATTTGTTCGTTACGGTTCTCTCCAGTTTTTTTGCCATCTACCTATGGACTATATTCTTTATTTAAAAAAAAATAAATTAAAAAAAAAACGAAACAAAATTCTCCTTTTTTTTGTTTATTTCACTATATTCTGATACCTTGTGTACATATATTCTTTTTTTTTACTTACTCTTTTGTGAGTCTATTCACATGATACATTTTATTTCCGTCGCTGTTGAAATCGTCGTGATATAAAATCACAGATATTTTTTACTGTAACACCTACACTATATGCATGACATTTTAACCGGGTCAAGTCAAGCCAGGAGTTTTATTAGTATAAGTAGGGTTGTCTACTAAGTCAGACTCAAAGTAACGGAAAAGAAGAATGATTGGTCCAAAATTCAAAATGTCATCGTCATATAACTTGTCAGACGTACGTTTTGTACATGATCATAATCAATCAAGTGTCTGTGGTTAGATTCAATTATAACCACCTCCACAAAAAATCCACGAGATTCTGAAGACCAATTATTTTGTTATTGTATGGTAAAATTAGTTATGAATTCCGGTCGTTTAATAACTCTCATAAAATAGCACTCTCGAAAATAAGATGCATGCTCTTTCCAAGTATCTCCATTAACAGTGGGTAATTTTAAAATTTCGAGAAATACTATCTGTTGCAACTCACAGTTTAAGAAAGTAGTAATAACTTTTCCCCAAATCTTTGTAGACATCATTAATTAAGGGATATCCAGCACAAATCAAGAATACGGATAAAGCCTTGAAATTTTTTAAGTAGCTTAATGAAATAGTAATACACACGCTCAAATTTTATAATAATTTTCTTGTATCTAATTACTTAGTAATTAATTAATAAAGTAGTCTACTTACTTGGAGGTTATACATAGGTTCTTATGGAGAGTCCGGTTGAGTTTTTAGAAACCTGGTTAGCCATTTCATGAAAAATGCGGCTAGCTTTATCAAAAACTAAGTATAGATAGAGGAAACAATGAGGAGACTTTTGATATAAAAATTAATAGGGCTTTGAGACCCTTTTATTTTACAATAAATAAAAATAAATTTTTGTCTTTGTCTAAATACTTAAGTGGAAGTGAGAAACAAGATTTTCTCCTTTTTTTTATCTCGTTCGCACTCATAGAAATATTATGTTTCTAAATGCCATCCGCAAGAGGTCTCTAGATATGCGCGGGTAACACCTTAATGTCAAAATGGCCCTGCTGTTTACGACTCATATTTGAATTATGTTCAAAAAATTTCTTTTATGTCAAAAAGGCAGTGGGAATAATTTGTGTGTTTCCGAAGCGTAGTAGGGGTAGTGCGTTCTTTGGAAATTTACACATTATTCCCACTGTCAACATAAAATATAACATAAAATATAGTTCGATACATGTGCCCAATCAGAGAGCCCGCACACTCTCTGCGTGGGCACTTGTAACGAAATATACTATTATTTAATTCTATTTGACACGCATTTTATTTTTCTTTGATTTAATTTTTTTTTAATTTTATTTTTTTATGCTCAAATATCGTTCAGTAAAATATCGTCTCTTTCTAACACATGCATTTTTATTTTCTTTTATTTTATTTTTTTATGCTCAAATGATATTCCCTTAAGGTTGATTCTAAATAATTGAATTTCATATAGATTTTTTTCTTTCAGGTTTTTTTTTTTCAAATAATAAATAATTATTCATCTTGTAATATTTTCAATTTTTCTAACATGGTTTTTTTTGCAATAACGGGTTTCAAAGTTGACAAGTTTTACACGCAAGGCAAGGGCTATATTTTACATTTTTATTTCTAGCTAGTTCGTTGTCTTATGGAAAACTTTTGAATTACGATCGAATTGAAGTGTTTTGAAAGATGAATTCGCTTGAAACATTCTAAGTTTTTGTTTCGTGGATTCTGAAGAATATATAGCTTTAAAATATCGAAATTTTGTGAGAAGCGTGGCACACAGTCATGAGCACAAGCATGGGTTTCGTGTAGGATGTAAACTTTGGTTGCTAGTGTGTATCTGGGCACACACATACTATTAATGAACTTGATTTTTTGATCAATAGCAGGAATAAAAAATAGCGTTATTGATGTACGGGCCCTTCAAAGCATAAATATCAGTTCAGCGATGGGACTTAGAATCAATATCAATTATCTTCTTCTCTTAACGCAAGCTTTCTGCCTTCTTATCCTTTTACCCTGAGGCATCCTACCAACGCAGTGGCCCTTGCCTATGCATCATTCTCCATGCCGAATTTTTAATGCTTTTACCCAACATGATTAATAACTCTGGAGACCCTTTATCTATCTTTAACTCTCTGCGCTAACGAAAATTCCATCAGATTTTTTAAAATATATTTGTAACCAAATGAAAGGGTGAGAGTGAGAAAATTTCACCGAAGCTTTTTTAAGCACTATTATAATATATATATATATATAAAATGTTGAACGTGTCATACTTTTGAACAAAATCCTACACGATCTACTCTTTCTTACATTTTGTAACCATCAATTTCCTTTTTACAGTTCACTTTTGCGGCAGTCATGAATGTCGAGTTTTGTAATGCGATCTACTTGTACCCGATTTCTATTGTAGAATAGAGAAAACCCTGAGCAGTACAGTCGGCTTGCGCCTCCCACTCTATACATGGCGTCAATGGTCGGGAATAAACCCGTGACCTCCCTGTCATAGAGCCGAATCGTTATTGCAGTGTTATATCGTTGGTCTTATATATATATATTAATATTTTCATAAAATATTTTTTAAGGCTTTTATAGATTCAACAAGAACTGCAGGTCTTTTGTCATCTTCAATGTCTAGTACAAACTCGATGGGAAACATAAGAAATATAACTACATCTGGCCTAAGTGAATACCAAATTGGACTGCCTGAGTTCGTTTGGGTCATAGGTATATCACAAAACCTGAAATGAAAATGTAAATGAGTAGGTATATTCACATATTGTACTTTCAGGTGGTCCTGGTAGCAATAAGTCACAGCTATGCGTTCATACCGTTAGATCGTTACCCAACTGGATGCACATAAGTATTGGCAGCTTACTCCGAAAATTGGCATTGTCAGATGTCATAATAAAAAAAGCTGTAGAATCCGGTGAAATGGTCGGACAAGAAATAGTCATGCAAATAATCGAGCAACAAATCTCACTCAACCGGACTTGTAATGGAATAATTATCGATGGATTTCCGAGAGATCTTAGTCAAGCTGAAAAATTCGAACACAAGGTTTGTTGCAACAATTCTTAGGTAGCACTATCTGTAACAAAACATTCTTAGGTAGCACTATCTGTAACAAAAATGAAATCGATACTTAGAGTAGATGTAAATAATAGGGTCATGAAGTCACGGGGTTCTTGTGTATCATATGATGTCAAAGAATAGCGTAGGAAAAATAATTAGAATAGACACTTTCTATTTGTTTCTTGCATTAATGTAATATAAATAAGATCATTGTTTATTTTATAATTTTGGAATTGGTCTGTTAGTTAGTTGATATTTATTATCTAATTAAATTCCATGACATGGGCAAATTCATTCGCTACTGGTATCAGAATTACTTTAATTAATTTAATTAAAAATATAATTAATCGATTCATATCACTTCAATTATTAATAACTTTATTGTTTAACTCCACGAGAGTGACCCAGTGACCCCCTGCCTCTGGCAAGTGCCTACACATATTATTGTGTATTTTTATCATCACCATTTTATTCATCATAATCATAATTGTTATCAATTACTTTTATTTTTCTTTATTTTCATGAATACTTATACTATACTATATTTCAAGCTAATAATCAACATAAATTATTATAATGAACTCAAATTTTAGTTGATCAAATTAAATACAATTACTCAATTATTTTAGATGGGTCGTTGCTAGAGTAAAGTGTTGAAGTCATAGTACAGCTTCTTATTCAGTTAATTATATTTATATTTAATGAATGAATAAAATTCTATTTATATGTGCATGACAATTGTTCATTCTGATGACCCTTTTTTTCATATTCTTAAACGCTTTATCAATATAATTTAAAACATTGTTCCAAAGAATTTTGTTTTGTTAGTATTTTTTAAGATATTCAACATTAAGTACAGATCGGTAAGTTTGATGACATTGAAAATATAAAAATCGTCGACTTTGGTGACATATATATATGACATATAGTCACTAAAGTAATTATGGAATTTTTCTGTGTATATGCATATATACAAGTCATTACAGTTAACAATTAATATATTTCTTATATATATTTATATATATAAATGGCTACTGAAATAACCACTTAGTAGTGTCGATACATAGAACTACTCAGCAAAACGTTTAATAAATATTTTGCTCAATATTCCAGGGATAAAAGTAATTATTAACAACGACAAAATTATTGAATTAAATAGTTTTCCTCAATTACCAAAGTTTCCTTGGAATTCAAAGATATTTTCGTTGAAATCGTGCTGAAAATAATTTCTTGGATTTCTCCGTAATTTTTTTATTTCTCTCTATCAATACAGAACTTTCAGTGTTTACTCTCTCGCTCTCTCTCTCTCTCTTTCTCTCTGCGTTCAATACTATAAAAAAAGACTAGTCAATCAAAATTCAACGCAGACTTGAAAAGAGTTAAGAAGTCTTGGCTTACTTAAGAACAAAAAATCCAGCAGTCTATGTGTTGATAAAGAAGAATAAATTTTTCACATCTTTCTCTTCGACTGCTGTTCTAACTGACTTTCTGGCAATATCATCTCATCAATTTCATAGTCGACTTTTCACTTTTGGCAATCTAAGTCTTGAAACAATTGATGCTCTTGCAAGAAGCATTGAATCAAATGCAATAGGTTATGATCAAATCTCCAAGAAGATGATTTTACCTATTCTTCCTGCACTATTACCATCACTTGGTTCATTGTTCAACAGGTCTCCTCAACAGTCAATTTTTTCCACTATCTGGAAGAAAGTGGTTATAGTTGCCATAAATAAGATACCGAAACCAACAGCACAAGGTGATTACAGACCAATAGCTATACTGTCTTATCTCTCTAAAGTTCTTGAGAAAATTGTCTATCAACAACTGGTACAACATTTACACCAGCACCAGCTCATTGATCCATTTCAGTGTGGGTTCAGAAAAGGTCATAGTACACAAACTGCCCTAGTTAACCTAATCAATGACATCAAAACGGAAATGGACAGCAGGAAAGTAACTATAGTAGTACTCTTTGATTTTTCTAAAGCATTTGACACGGTTCCTCGTGACCTACTCTTCACTAAACTCAAGAATTTTGGACTTTCTGACAGCGTCATCAACTGGTTCAAATCCTACCTTACCAACAGAACACAAGCAATTAAAGGCGACGGTGATAGTCTTTCAAACTGGCTCTCAATTACATCTGGTGTGCCTCATGGTTCAATTCTCGGACCGCTGCTGTTTTCATTGTACATCAATGATATTTGTCTTCTCGGAAACTGCAAACGTCTACTATATGCTGATGATCTGAAAATCTACAGAAGCTGTTTAATGGCTGATGTAGATGAATGAATACAGCAGGTTAACCAAGATATTGACAAAATTACTGCTTGGGCAAAACTAAATAGACTGTCTCTCAACTTGAAAAAGACGCAGGCAATTATTTTTAATACAAATTTTTTATTTTTTAATTGATTAGCAAATTTTATAATGTCACCGTCAGTCGAGGCTCTCTGTGGTAGCATCACATCTAGTTTTTTGGAGTTGAATAAAATTCCATTCCGCTTTTGAATGGTGCTAAATGAAGTTCTTTTCCAATAGCAATCGATTTCATTTGTTGATTATGTCTTACAGCAAGCACCACCACTTATACTTTTAGCAACTGGTAGCACTCTTGGCATCAAGACAGCAGATTTACTACCACCATTTTTGATGGCTCCTCTTTTTTCTTTTAATGCTGCTTCAATTGCTATTAATGAAACATTGGATCCCTCACTTGCTTCTTTAGCAGTTTGTACAATTTTCATGAATGATACTTTTTACGGAGGTGGGATAGGCGCGAAGCGCCCCACCATAGTATTGCTTTCTGTACACTTTTTAAGAATCCAGCTCATGGTTTCCATAATAATTAAGATAGACGGTTCATATTAGGCTAAATGAAAGATTTTGGTGAAAACCACAGCCTCTGATAAAAATAAAATTATTGAGATAAATAATGACACTATGAATGGCAAAAGAAAATTTGAGAAAAATATTCAAAGGGAAATATTAAGAAAACTAAGCAAAAATCATGGATGCAAAAATTTGACAGATGAAATCATTTTTTATTGACAATAAAAGCATTATCTTTTTTATCATAAATAATTTAAACTAGATATTGTGAATAATATTGAACTAAAAATGATGTACCCAAACGCACCATCCCACCGGAGTTTTGGAAATTTTCAATTTCCAATTAGTTAATGACTTAAAGTCGTCCGTTAATGCATTTTTCTTGATGTTTTTTCTTCTATTTTTCTTGCTCTTCTTGCTTTTTTTCTTCCCACCCGAATCATTTTCATTTTTCATCAGTTTTTTAATATTTTTTAATTTTTCACCAGTTGTTTTTTGTTTTTTAACACAATTTTCGTTACTTACACAGCCCGTCGTGATTTTTACCAGCTTCGTCTGGAGGATTTATTCCTCGATCTCCTCTCGCTAAATGTTTTTCTAGTTCAATCTCCTCAAAAAAAAATATCCAGGTAGATATAATTCAATCGGTAGTTCATTAATAATTTTATTTAATATTCCTTTTGCACAACGTTTTTTATTTTTCTTATTATTTTTAGTATTTGTATGGTTGGAGAATGACTGATTTTTTTCCATATAAAACAGTTTACTTTATACTTTTTTCAATGAGCGTTGATAAAAAAAGAGTACAAGAAACAAGCTCTTAAATTACGAGTGATAAACTTTGATATAATTACAGCAAAAAGTGGTGAGGGTTTAATCAAGAAAAAACAAAAAGACTTATTGCCAAATACGATACGTTGTGTTTCTATTGGTGGGAGTAATTGTGATGAAACTAACGCACTTATGAGTTCAATTGTTAATCCAAATGGTTTACGTTTTGTTAATATTTATAATTATAGTAAATCATTATACCAACCAAAATATCAATAATCAGAAAAACTACCGAAACCACTTGAAAATATAAATTATCATAAACTTTCAAGCAATGATCAAGTAATTCCTGTTGAAGAAGCAAAACCGAACTCATTGTTTATATTTGATAATGTTGTAACTGAAAATCAACAGCCAATAAGAGATTATTTTTCAATAGGGCGACATTGTGATGTTGATTCGTTTTATTTGTGTCAATCGTATGCTCGAATTCCAAAGCATTTAATTCGAGATAATATCAATTTTTTGGTTGTATTCCCTTGTGATCGGCTGAATCTAAAACACTATTAGCAGGATCATGCAAATATTGATATGGAATATAATGAATTTCTCCCAATATGGATCGTGTTGAAAAGAGAAATATTGTTTTCTATGTATTGACAAAAATCACAAAATAAATGATGGAAGATACAGAAAAAATTTTGATTGTTTTATTTTGAATATGAATAACGATACAATTTGTTAAAAATATATTAGTTAATGTTTATATCCTGTTGAATCAACATGCCTTTTAAAAAGGAAGCACTGGCAAAAAAAGCGAAATTTCTGAAAGAAATAGAAAAAAGTTAGAGATGTCATAAAGAAGAAACATCGATTATTAAAATTAGGAAAAGAAAGCATATCTAAAACTGCTAACGAGTACTTAAAACCAGTCATCGAAATAACACTAACAATGAATATTAAGAAAATCGAAATTAGTAGAGACAACACATATGATTCCGACAGAGAAAAAGACAGTATCATTTCTGATAAAACGCATTCAAGTAATTTTGAAAATATAAACACAGAACAAAACCTCAGTTCTGATGAGGAAATAGAGGCTTTTCATGATACTATTAAAGATCTACAACTGATAGAGCAAGAGGCAGATGAAACAGGTCTTAGAAATGATTGAACAATTCAATATTTAAATAAAATAGATACTTTACAATGGGATAAAGATTATGGGGTGAAAAGAAAAAACAGTGGAGAATATGAAATTGGAAATGCTGAAATACTATTTGAAAATAATCATATGAATATTACTAACGAAACATATCAAATAACACAAGAACTACTTCAATTATTATTCATGAAATCTCCAGAATAAACGAAAGTCACTCAAATTGAGAAGAAAAATTATGCTCAAATTCTTCTCAACACAAATGCACATTCAAAATATCATAGTTATCAAAATTCATTAAAAAAATTCAGCATCACAAAAGTATATTACATTTATACTGCCTCACATGAACAGTTTACAACATCATGGTTATGGTTTATTACCAACAAATATGATAATTCAAATATAAAATAAATCCAAAGTTAATTGTGTTTATTGGGATGATACAAACGAGCTAGTTGATCGTTTAAGATTGCTAGTTGCTTAACGAACAGCTGTGAAATATTTAGGATTTGATAATTCACACAACCAGTGGGTGGATCAGTCAGCTTTGTGATAAAAAAATAAATAAATAAATAACTGATTCAATGAATAAAGGCAGAGTATAATTTTTACCTTCAATAAGTTTTCTTTTATCATCATTTTAACTTAAAGCTATTTTTTCTGTGGTAATTGTATAAACTTGATGTTTTTCAGAGTGGATTAAATTTTGTTTTCTTGATATTTGAACATGATTTTCAACACAATTTTTATAGTCTTCAAAAGTAATTGTTTTCATTGATGATTCTTTTACTCCTTTAGCTTTTTTATGAAGTTTTATATTATTGACACAAGTCTCATCGTCAACTAGAAATGAATATGCCTTCAAACGTAACCCAACAAATGCCTTCATAATTTTCCCATTACATACATCCTTCATAATACCTGGTACTTTTTAATTTTTTTAAGGAATGTTATATCGATTATTGAGAGGGTAATCAGATGTATTAAATTTATTACATTCTCTACGAATGAAATTATAGATATCTTATGAAAAAATCTCTGAATACCTCTAGTACCTTTAACACGTTCGGTGAAGCTTATTGAACTCTCTCCATTCAAAGCGAAAAGACCGGTATTTCCTAGAAATCGTCTTTTCAATGCCTCAATTATGGAGTGGCTATCATAAATACTGAGACCATGAAACACTACAGTTATGATAATTCCTGATAACTAAGGTTGCATCTGAAATAATGAATTTTTACTTTAATATTTTTTTTTCTACAGTAATTTTACGGAAAAAATCAAAGGAAAACGGAAAAAATCGGAGAAAAATAGAAAACTTAAAAATATTAATTTGGGTAATTATACATAGGCAACATAAGCGGCCCCTCTAAACACCCTGCAGAGATGACAGTGATCTTGAGCTTTGATGTTTTCCTCTGTAAACAATTTTTTACATATATGACACTTTTTTGCATTAAAAAATTGCAATTCTTCATCAAAAGTTGCATTCATCGGTTTAATATTTTCTGATATATTATCAATATTGTGTGACTGCTCTTCAAGTTCTTTAATAAACCATTCAATACAATTTTTGTTTTAATTTAAATTCAGAGGGCGTTTTATCATAAAAGCATTTGACATAATATGCTACACTGTTTGGAATATGTTTTTGTTGAATTGTTTTTTTCAATGAATTATTAGAATTATCTGATATTTTTTCCAATATATTTTCCAGGTGAGCATACACTACATAAGGCACTCGAAGCTGGTATTTGCAATTTTAAAATTTTAAAATATTGTTTTTTTTTGTTGGCATTAACATTGCATACTGATTCTTTTCTCTACATGCAGGATTATGGCTATCCATTGATTTTTAAGAATGGAAATATGATAAACAACGATCACATATGAATTTTTCACCATTGTATGCTGATACTTGTGCACTAATTAACCTGGATAATTTTTTAATGTACGCAAAGTAATGTTTCAAGATTTCACTAAGTTTTCTTTTATCTGAAATATTTTTTGAATTATATTCATCATAATCTATAATGAAATTATAGATATCTTATGAAAAAATCTCTAAATACCTCTAGTACCTTTAACACGTTCGGTGAATGCATATTAATAATATTATTTATGTAGATAAAAGTATTAAAATTAATTAATTAATTTTTAAAAACATATCGTGATATCCATACTCGTTTAAATGAGTGCGCAACTGCAAACTCCCATACAGCACTCACACAATCATGACGACCAATCATGTCCATCAACGACATTTCATCACGTTTGTGATAATTTTTATCACATTTTGTGATAATTTTTATCACATTTTATAATTTTTTTTTTTTTACCTACTTTGTAAAATTATTTAATCACATTATATACTAATTTTTTTCATTACATCTTGTGATAATTTTTATCACATTTTATAATTTTTTTTTTTTTTTACCTATTTTATAAAATTATTTAATCACATTATGTACTAATTTTTTTTATTACATCTTGTGATTATTTTTATCACATTTCATAATTATTATTAATTTACGAAGACGAAATTTTTTAATCAAAATATTTTATTATTTGTATTAGAAATATTCAGTATAATAATTATGTCACTAATGTCACAAAATGTGATCAATAATATTTTCTTATTTTGGTTATTATTTCATTATTTTAACTTTGTGATAATTTTTATCACATTTTATAATTATTATTTACATATGTTTTTTAAAGTATTTGATCATTTTTCGTACTAATTTATCATATTATATTTTGTGATAATTTTTATTACATTTTGTGATTATTATCTTGATAAATATTTTTATTTTAAATAATTATGAAATCATTTTTTATCACATTTGGTGTCCATCAAAAAAAAAAAATTATAATTTTGAATTAATTGTTGAAAATGATGGCCATTTTCTTGTATACATAAGCGAGAACAACGAAGAACAGTTTGTGTGGCTTGACGAATGATTTCAGCTGGAATTTCTGCTGCTACCTGAATGATCCGTTGCCACAAATCTTCAACATTTTGGACTCTGGTCCTGTATATTTGAGATTTTCAATAACCCCATAAAAAAAAATCGCAAGGGGTTAAATCTGGTGATCTTGGAGGCCAGTTTATTGGTTTATTTCGTCCAATCCAATTTTCCCCATTAATGATGCATCATTATTGCCCAAATAATATGAAACAATTCTTTCTTGACGTCTCTTTTTTTTTCTTATTCCTACCATTTGAATCATCAAGACTATCACCTTTTTCATCATTAAATTCATCATCTAAATTATCAGTATTATCAATACCATATACATTCATTTTCAAATTGTTATTTCTTCCAAATTGTTTAATTTGACACCAACTCATTGGAAATGTTGTTCCATCTAGATTAAAATAATTTTTGTATCTCTCGTATGAGCTGACTCTGTTTGGACGTGGAACTTTGTGCATGGCAGCTAACACACTCTAAGGGTGCGAACTCATAGGACGCTAAAGTTAGCGGCAATATGGCCGATTTCAACATGTCGCCCAATATGGCCACCTAAAACATGGCTGCTTCCAATATGGCGTCGTATCTGAGCATGCGCAGCTTAAAAATATTTGAAAATTCCGTGACTCTAGTCATTTTTGACGTCTTCCGTGACTTTAATTTCCACTGCTCGACCGAGTCGAGCGGCGAAAATTGAAGTCTCGGAGAACAGCAAAAGTGCTTAAAACCACGGAATTTAGAAACTGCGCATGCTCAGATACGACGCCATATTGAAAACAGCAGCCATATTGGGCGCCATGTTGAAATCGGCCATATTGCCGCTAAATTTAGCGTCCTATGAGTTCGCAGCCTAAATGAAGCAATAATTATAATTATAATTAATGACGTTTACAACTGATTTTGTTCTTATAATCCAATCAGGCATATCAATAAAAGTTGATGAACCACCACGTAACAGTACATAGTCGTTTATATTGATTTCTAAATGTCGAATTTCATGCAAGGTCCAGCCTGGACGAGTAGGGTCCAAAATTCATAGTGAGACAAAATTCACAGTGGTGCAAAATTGCTAGTCAAACTATTAGATAAGATGAAGACGATAGATGGCTCTGAAATTTTTTTTCAAAAATACTAAGAAGAAAAAACCTTCATAATGAGTGTTAAGCATCGTATAATTTATGAACAATAAGAGCAACATAAACCCTTGACTCTGAAGATACTATAACAATCGATAGTTTATAAACAATAATAGTCGCATAAACCCTTGACTCAAAAGACACTATACCAACCGTTAATTTATAAACAATTATAGTCACATGAACCCTTGACTCGAAAGACACTATAGCAACCAATAATTTATAAACAATTATAGCCACATAAACCCTTGACTCAAAAGACACCATACCAACCGTTCATTTATAAACAATAATAGCCACATAAACGCTTGACTCAAAAGACACTATACTGCAAATTTGTCTCGAAAGATACTTTTAGTCTATTTATAAGCTTTAAATTTTTTTTTTTGTAGCTAACTTCATTTCTGAAAGGGTCAAAAGGTTATCATTTAATACAAAAATATTAGTCTTAAAAAATTTTATTCCAGTAAAAACATACGCAAAAAAACAATTTATAAGTATACGTGAAAAACAAGTTAAAATCACAATATATTTCTATTAATATTTTATATTAAACTAATATTTGATTCAATCAAAATCTTAAAATTTTTCAAAATAATTAATAAAATAAAAATAATAATATTTTTGTTAAAATTGAGAAACACGTAATAAAGAACTGTTATTTCTTCTCTATCAACTCAAGGAATTTCATGCAGATCCAACAGTCATAGATCGTGTTAATCTACGAGGAATATCATCTTGCGATGCAGTCCAGTTTTTTTTTCTTTTCTTCTCACAAATTATATGACTGCTTTCATTATTGCGTCGCTTAAAACCATCATTATTAGTGTGCTTTCGATCAGCACCAGGGTTCTCTTTAATTATATTATTCTCAGCTTCGCAGAGACTTTTTTCTGAGTCAGAATCAATTTCTTCGAATCTTTCAAAAGCTGATTCTACAAGTAATACAAAATTTTTGTTACTGTATGTATATTTAAAAAAAACATAATTTTCAAGCATATATCAACCGACAATTTATGAACAATTATAGCCACATGAATCCTTGACTCAAAAGACACTGTACTAACTGATAATTTATTACACTTAAAGAAAGTTTCCACTTCTTAAACCCTGCGAGTGATCATAATTACTTCGGTTAAAAAGACTCTTCAGCTCTTAAGAAATTACAGATATACTTTTTCAGATTATTATTTTGAATGAAATTTTATTTTAACTATGTTATTTCAGTATATATTAAACTTACTTGGTCAAAATGAGATAAGCAAGCTATGATTTCCACAAACAGGAAGTGTTCTTTGATCGTTGTGTGAACTGCCGCTTCAAAGTCCATATGTGCTTTTACTTTTGAACTTTTAAGTTCAGGAGCTAGATGGTCGAATATATATTGAAATACTTTCAAGTAAGATTCTTTTGTTTTTCGTTCCATTAGCACATAAGCGATGGGCCATGCCTGTAATATCAAAATTTAAAAAAACAGCAATGGAAATATAAGGCCTCAATAAACTCTCGTAACTAGTCATAATTAATCAATAGAAGTAATGGCACAAACCCTTGATTCAAAAGTCACTTGACTATTCTTTAAAGTAGGGGCAATAGTAATAATATAACCCCTATGATAGATAATAATCAATAGTAATTACATGACCCAAGTATAATTTCTCATTTGATTTGTAATCAATTAAAAAACGAGAATAAAAGAAACTGAACTATTTATGAATGGAAAATAAGTTTTAATAACGAAAACCTATTATAACTGCATTGTAATGTAGAATATCAAATTGAATAATAATAATTAATGTGTTTTTTGATAAATTTACCTTATTGAATGCTTCTACTTGTACGATGTAAGTTTGACAAATTTCTACCTCATTCATGCTGATACTGAATGTTCCATCAGTGTAGATATTAGCTGAAAACTCTTGATCTTTGAGAATGGATTTAACAAAATTTCGATCTCCAATAATTACGACAGTGCTTACTGGTGTATTTAATTTTTCTGGTGGAATATTTGTTTTCGATTTTGTCCATTTTTGTTCATTAACAGTAAACGTTTGAGCCGTAAACTTAGAGCCAATCTTACCATCATCATAAAACAACATAGCTTCACCTTCACCTTGAAGAGAAGCTCCCAATTCTGCTTGTGATGTTTGCCGTGACGGATAAGTTTTAGATTTTATTCGTTTCACTCGTTTTTTGACATCGAGATATTTCAATCCTCCAATAGCAGTGGTTCTTGAATGCAGAATCAATAATAAAATGGATATTGTCACGACACATTAATATAATATATTGATATTGAAAAAAGTGTTTTTCAATATGATACACAAATTAGTCATATCCTAAATGAAATAAAAAAATAATTATATAAATATCGTCCAGGGTTTTTTGTAACGAAGTGTCTACTGAGATAATACACCAATAAGTCATACGATTAAATGAGCAAATAATTATTGTCAAGTATTATATTGAACATCGTTGAATTATCAAGTGCTAATAGATTATATTTAACTTTTAATCTATGCACTTGAGAGTGGGAGGGTAATGTCTAAATAAATCTTTATATGAAGTATTAATATCAATGATAAAAACATAAAGTAAATCACAATTTCAATTTAAAAAAAAAGTGGAATCTGGATTTGTTAAATTAATCAATTTCAATTAACCATACATTAGTTCTCCTAGCCAGTAAATAATAATTATAATAATAATATTACACTTACGAGTATTCATTCCGTAATCGGTTTAACAGTAATGCTGGTTTCTCTGTTGTTTTCTTTGTTTCCAAAGCTGTCATGAACTTGTCAATGAGTTCAGAACGATTTCCAAGAGTTGGATCAGGCACACAAACAGCAGGGTTATGATCTGTACTTAAACCTTGTTTTTCAAGAACTCAATCTCCATTAGAAGAAACAGTAACACGACCGTTACAATTTTTTTGAGAACAAGTGTATCTTCTACGAAAATACAAGAGTAAAATTAAGTGTATAAACAAGATTAATCTTTTTAAAAATTGTCTTTAATTGATCCATAATCTATCTACATATAATTACATAAACCCTCGACTCTAAAGACCCTTGACTCTGAAAACCCTTATCTTATCAATCAAACGAGTTACAGGATCTTTTACATCAAGGGCTTTTTGAATTATATTGTTGATAAACCCTCAACATTATAAATAATGAACGATAATAACTTCATAAGCCTTTGACTTCAAAAACGCTGAACCTTATAACAAATTTTGAGCTTTGAAACCCTTGTCTTCGAAAACCCTCTAACAAGAAGACACTTTAGAAAAAAAAAAAAAAAAAAAAAAAAATATACCGATCAAGTGACTTTTTAAATAGCACTTGCTTTATCTTTTTGTATGATTTCAACAAATTGTACTTATAATAATGGCTAGATAAAAACGAATAAAAAATATAAAATTCGAAAAAATCGATTCTACAATTTTCAATAAACGTTACAAATTGGCATTTGAGTTTACAATAAAAAATTATTTATGTTTATTAGTGCACACAACATATTTTGAATTGATTTTATTTTTATTAAATAATAATTAAAATTACTTACTTAGTTCCATCACTGTTTTCCATCAAATATCTGTATCGATAACCAGATAAAAACGAAGGCTTGTGCTTCACATATTTTTTTTTTTGACTGTTCATTTCACTAATTTCGTTTTCACTTTTTGATATGTGCATGATTCATAATTAAAATTACAAAAAAATTAAATTAGCTGATCACGATAATAAAAATTAACGTATAATATATACGTTCGATCATCGAAATATTATTCCGTTGCTTTCTTTAAATATAACTGCTCAGAAAAGAATATATGCTGCGGCGCAGCGTGCGTCGTTCCAGTACTTTCCAGATCTGCCCGCTCTCTTCTTGGCCTTTCTTTTGACTTTCTTTTTTTTTTCTATCTTGCTCTGTACGGTCTTATACTTTCTATTTCTGTCCTTTGAAAATGAAAGAAAGAAGAGGCACAAGGTTTTGCAAGAAGGAGGGTCAAAACTGTTGACAAGGAACGAACGCTTTATATTATTCGAGTCGTGTGACAATCTCGAACACGACAACAGAAAGATTCCGGAAATTCACGACAGTTTTGCGTCTGTGATGTTTTGTTGTTTTTTTTTCTTCATTCGTTTTTTTTT
>MKYW01000152.1:45248-83154 GCA_015776835.1 Aphidius ervi | reverse complement strand
TTTTTTTTTCTAAATAAAAGAAGGATATAATTTTTTTTAAAAAGAGTTTTTAGAAGGCCCAAAAAAACCCTTTCTCAATAAATAACAATCCAATAATATTATTAATGTCGAATCAAATAACAAATTTTAAAATAAAAAACAAATGTCTACTTTATGAGCCCGAAATGGAGTCGCTGACATAACAGTGACTTCCCCTCTACGCTCTACACTGAGACACAGCGGTTCATAACAGTTAACTCGCTCAGTCTCGATCTGATCGTCACACCGGTAACTTCATAAAATTATTAAAGTTCAATATGGCGGATATCGTAGAAGATGGTAATATTAATTTATGTATGGAGAAATATAAAAATAAAAAGTTTAATTCTTTTGATCAATATGAGAAGTGGCGAAATAGATTACCAATTAAAAAACACGAGTATAGAACTCATGATAGCCACTGTGCATATTGGTCAAAAAAAAATATGAATGGACAATTAAAATATGAAATGCTATTTAAAAGATGCCAGTGCCATAGATTATCAAAATCAGGACAACACAGGTAAGTCATTTCTTACAAAATTACGAATAAATTATTTGGTATATTTTGGTAATTATAAATGAATAAAAAATAAAAAAAAATAAATCTGATAAATAATGATAAAACTCGTTGCACGCGTGGAAATCCTTTTGTTCTCGATTTGCGCATATGTGAGAGGGGTGTCGAAAAAAAAAATTGAAATAAGATGGGGATTCCCGGAATTCTTTTTGTTTTTTTATTGTTCGTATGTTAGTCCGTTGAAATATTTTCTCTTGTTTGAATTTCAAATTTTATTAAACATTTGCAGTGTCTTTTAAAAAAAAACTTCGTATAGTTCAATACTTTTATCAAATTCATTTGAGATGTTATTCATTATTTTTAAATTGTTATTATTTTTCTCATATTAAATATTATTTATCATTTTTTTATAGAATCAAATATATTCGACAATGTTAAAAGTTGTAAAGTGTTTTTTAAAAGACAATGATAAAAGTTTAATACACAAGGGTTTTTCAGAAAACCCTGTATCGAATAACCGCTGGTATTGTATTTTTGTCGGATATTAATTATTATTTTTTTATTTGTTATTATTTTTTTATATTAAATATTATTTATTATTTTTTTTATTTACTCAGATATATTTTACGAATTTAAAAGTTGAAAAGTAGTTTTTAAAAGACACTGTATTGAAGTTTAATACACAAGGGTTTTTCAAGAAACCCTGTTTTAAATAACCCTTGGTATAATTTTTTTGTCGGATATTATTTATTATTTCTTTATATTAAATATTATTTATTAATTTTTTTATTTACTCAGATATATTTGACGATTTTAAAAGTTGAAAAGTGGTTTTTAAAAGACACTGTATTGAAGTTTAATACACAAGGGTTTGTCAGGAAACCCTGTATCAAATAACCCCTGGTTTTTTATACTTGCCGGATATTATTTGTTATTTTTCGTGACATCGCAACGCAAACAGACGGTAAAATAAGAAATATTTACGATTTATAAATATTAATAATATAATTTTCCTGTAAAAAATTTTTTTCCAGTATCCAATTTGAATGAAGACTTCCAAATTTCATTCCGACGTGTTTCAAAAGTAGACGTGAAACCAGCAGTTGTCTTCTGTCATCGAATTGATGAACGTATCAGTAAAAAACTAGCTGATATAAAAAAAACTGTACCAACTTGTATAAAAATTGCAAGTAAGAAACCAACAAAGACCTCTGACGAGCCTGTGGTAAAACCATTATATCTTGAAACTAGAAAACGATTGGGGTCCAAATTGAAGAGTAAATCTACGAATGTTAAAAAAGCTGGTATCAGAAATAATAAACTTGATGTTAGTACTACTGACATTATCGATAAAATAGAACAAGTTGACGATTTCGAAGAAGTTGATGATGATATTATACTTGATGTTGATAATTTAGATAATGATGTTGGTAGATTAAATCAAGTTGAAGACGTTAAAAAAGCTGATAATAATAAACTTAATATTGGTAATGTCGATGATGCTTGTGGAATGAATAAACCAACTTGTATAAAAAATTCAAGCAAGATTATGACTAAGGTTTTTGACGGGCGTGTGGTAAATCCATTCGCTTTAAGAAATAGAAAACAATTATTGTCCAAATTAAATGTTTAAGTTGAAGACTTGAAAAAAAAAATAGAAATAATAATGATAAACTTGATATTGGTACTGTTGGTAATATAAAACAACTTAAAGATGTTAAAAAGGCTGATAATAATATTAAAATCAATGTTGATAATTTTGATGATGATATTGGTGCATTGAATAAAGTTAAAGTTATTAAAAAACCTGTAAAGAAATATGATAAATTCTCTATTAAGTTTGATGATGATGTTGGTGAATTCAATCAAATCAAAGACATTGAAAAAGCTGATAATAGTAATAATAAACTTGATATTGGTACATCAGATATTATTAATAAAATAAAACAAGTTCAGGATGTTGACCAAGTTGATAATAATAATGATAAACTTGATATTGGTAATGTTGCTGATATAGGACAAGTTGAAGATTTCAAAGAGGCAGATTATAATATAGAACTTGATGTTGATAATTTTGATAATGATGTTGGTAGATTGGATCAAGTTAAAATCATCAAAAAACCTTTGAAAAAATATGATAAATTCATTATTAAGTTTGATAATGATGTTGGTTAATTTAATCAAGATACAGACGTTAAAAAAGCTGATTATAATAATGGTAAGCTTAATATCGGTACATCAGATATTATTAACGGAATAAAACAAGTTGCCAACTTTGAAAATGCTGATGATAATATTAAACCTGATATTGGTAATTTTGATGACGCTGGTGGATTAAATAAACCAACTTGTATCAAGAATTCTAGCAAGAAAATAAGAAAGGTTTTTAACAAGCGTGGGATCAAATCATTTTCTTTAAGAAGTACAAAATCATTGAAGTCCAAATTAAATGTTAAAGCTGAAAATCTTGAAAGACAAAAAAAGATGTTAAGAACGATAAAACTTTTAAAGTCTAAATTACATGTTAAAGACGTTAAAAAAGCTGGAAATGATAATGGTAAACTTGGTGCTGGTACTACTGGTAGTGTGGATGATATGACACAAGTTGAAAATTTTAAAAAGGCGGATGATAATATTAAACGTGACATTGGTAATATTGATGTTGATGTTGGTGAATCAAATCAAGTTAAAGACGATGTTAACCAAGCTGATCATAATAATGATAACTTTGATATTGGTACTGCTGATGCTGTTGAGATAAAAGAAGTTGAAGATGTCATAAAGGGTGTTGATAATAACAACAAACTTGATGAAGATAGAACTGAACATCCTAAAAAATATAATAAACGGGTATTTGATTTACCTTAACGTACAACCCGTGCATCTTCAAAAAAAAATGTAATTGACGATATGTAAAAAAATAATATTTTCTATTTTGTCTTTTTTTGTTCAAATTATTTATTGAAAAATAAAATTATCAATCGTCTTAACTAAAAAATGTAATTACCTTTATTTTACCTGAATGTCCGATTTATTTCAAAACTACCTATAATCATTGGTGAATGTAATTGTATTTTGTGTCTCCTTCAACTTTACGAAGAATTTATGTCTTGAAGTGAAGTAGTGTCTTTTGAAAAACACTTTATACCATTAACCACTTTTATCAAATACTTTTGAAATATTATTTATTATTGTATTTTTTTATCTTAAATATACTCAAAACAAGCGTTAAATGATAGAAAGTGTTTTTCAAATTACATGGTACAAGATTTATCTATATAAGGGACTTTTGAAAAACCCTGTATCAATAAACCCTTGGTATTTTTTTTTGTCGGATATTATATATTGTTTTTTTCAATTGTTGTTTTTCTATGTTAGATATTATTCAATGTTTTTATTACCTCAAATTTATTTGACAGTGAGAAAAGTTGAAAAGTGTTTTCAATAGACACTGTATAAAACTTACATACACAAGGGACTTTCGAAAAACCCTGTATCAATTAACCCTTTATATTTTTTTATTATAATGAATATAAATATATTACACTGGGTCTTTTAAAAGACCCTCACATTAGTAAGCTTTGTATAGTGTTTCTTGAACCACACTTTTTATCTATCAACACTGTTGTCGAATGTATTTAAGATAAAAAAATAATAATAATTAAAATAATAATTGATTTTCTAAGGACAGTACTAGAATTACATATACGAGGGTCTTTCAAAAAACCTGCATCAATTAACCCTTAGTAGAAAAACAACTAAATACATCAATATTTATACAAACGTATAATATACATATTACACAGTGTTTTTTATAAGTTCCTTATATTCGTGAGTTTAGTTCAGTGTCTTTATCTAGTATCAGGTTATTTTAAAAGTTTGAACTATAAAGGGTCTTTTAGATGATCCTAAATATTTTGAAAAGAACATTCGCTCATAGGTGGCACCCAAATCATTCATGACTGTGAATTTTGTCCCACTATGAATTTTGGACCCTACTCGCCTGAACCACGCTTTTTTTCTCTTCCAGATCAGCCTTGAGTATCTCGAAGTTATTTGATAACATATCATCAAGATTTGATGATTGTAATATTTCCATACATCCATCACTAAAATATTTTGTCTCAATTTTTAAATTTTTTCATTGCTTTAAAGTTCTCTCCAACGGATAATCCGTGGTGCACCTGATTTTCCTAGCCTTTTCAGAGTTACAGATTCTTTTCATCTCGACCTGCATCCTCGCCTGCAACCTTATTCTTTAATTGAATCCCTTTGTTTGATCCTTAATCATGGTTTCACGTCCAAGTGTAATTTCAAGACAATACCGCAACAGTTTAGTGAAGGAGGTAAGTGAATTTAATATATATATTTTTTTTTTTTCTCAATTTCTTATTCAATTTTCTTTTTTGCGATCGATAATTTATTTATTTTCTTTACTCTTCATTATTTCATTGGTGCACGTGGTTGTACTTATCTTTTCTTTTCCATTTTTCTTTCAACTTTAATCATATTTATTTTCCATCATTTTTTTTTTTTTTATTTATTTATTATTCCATTAATTTATTGTGCAATTATTTTTCTTTTTATTTACTCTATCGGAAAATTGTTGCATCTCATTACTCTTGTTATTATTTAGTTCATGTACGTGTTTATTCTTATTTTCTAATTCCATCTATTCATCCATACTTATTTACCTTTTCATTATTTATTTATTTCTCTATTCATCAATTTATTCAAAAATTTTGAAAATAATTTTGGTTTTGTTTTGTTTTTTTTTATTTTTCAGAGGAGTTCAGCGGAGAGAAAAATTGGACGTAGGTAAATTCAGATTGAACCTCCTGGGGTCCCCCCCGTGGCGAGGGTCACGGTTGATGCCATTCTACGGCTCTTCGGTAGATTCAGTTTTAGCTCTCTCGTTTTGGCTAGTTTCGCCAAGTCAAATAAAAGTAAAATAAGGGACTTAGAATTTTTTTCAATTTTTTTTCTAATTTTTCTTTAAGTTTGATTCTTATATTTTCTTATAATTAATTTTAGATATTTTCCTTATTCACAATTTACCCAAGAATTTGGATAGTAAAATGAGCTAGATATTGATTGTTTGGCTACAATTACAGCTATAAGTAAAAAATCTAGCTAAGTAGAAAATTAAGCTGGTAAAATTATGTAGATATTGTGTGTTTGGCTATAATTAAAACTAAGTAAAAGATGTAGCTAAGTAAAAAATCTAGCTAAGGAAAAGATGCAACTGAAGGAAAAATTGAGCTAGTAAAATTATGTAGATATTGTGAGTTTGGCTATAATTAAAGCTAAGTAAAAGATGTAGCTAAGTAAAAAATCTAGCTAAGAAAAAGATGTGGCTAAAGAAAAAATTAAGCTGGTAAAATTATGTAGATATTGTGTGTTTGGCTGTAATTAAAGCTAAGGAAAAGATGTAGCTAAGTAAAGAATCTAGCTAAGGAAAAGATGTAGCTGAGGGAAAAATTAAGCTGGTAAAATTATGTAGATATTGTGTGTTTGGCTATAATTGAAGCTAAGTACAAAATCTAGCTAAGGAAAAAATCTAGCTTATTATTAATTAAAAAGTAAAAATTATTCTAAGTCCCTTATTTTACTTTTATTTGACTTGGCAAAACTAGCCAAAACGAGAGAGCTAAAACTGAATCTACCAAAGAGCCGTAGAATGGCATAATCCAAGATAGGGCATGACCCTCACCGCTGGGTGCCAAGAATCTGAATTTACCGATTCCCGAAAAATTACCAGAAGGAGGAATAAAAAGACTGAGCTGTTAAAAAGCAATCTGGATACAGAGCTGGACAGATCGGCTAGAGGTAGAATTCACATCACCGGGGAAGTAAGTTGAATTTTTATTGGTTTATCCATCTATTTCTTTTTTTTCTATTTTCATTTCTTCTCAATCAGAGATACAACAAAAGTAATTGAAAGTGAGTAATTTTTTTTTCTTTTTTTTTAAAAAAAACATTTTTTTGATTATTCCATTTTTTTAACTTGTTTTTTATTTTCTATTTTGTTTCAGGGATGTTGGAAAGAGATACTGGTGCTGCGAGGGTTCTGCCAGATGTTTCATGCCTTCTGGATGACCCCATCTATGACTCCGAAGGACCATAGGATGAGAGGGAAACCTGCAAATCAGCACACATTTTGGTGGAAATCGGTATCAATTTTTCCATGAAAACAATACGTATGAGGAAAAATAAAAATAACATAGACATTTTTCATAAATAAACAATTTGCATGAAAACCATATGTTTAAAAGTTCATGAAAAAATTATATTATATATTTAAAAAAATTTTATCAACTCTTTTATTGTTAAATAAATAAATGAATAATTCTTCATTTTGCAACAAATTTTCAAATTTTTCAGTATCACTCACCTTCTACATCCAACATCCCGTCAAATTGAGCCGTGGTATTGGGGATAGCGCGCTCTATTTACAATCGTAAGTCCGTGAGTTCGAATCTCTTTCGAAACACTTTCTTTTTACAATGGAAAAAAGTAAGTGATTTGAGGCACAGGTCAATATTGAGATAGGGCTCTAAAATTTTGACAGGATTTTTTTTTATTTATTTGGAACTATTCTAGGGGGTGCACTTATAAAAATTCATCATTGACCTTTTTAAGGGCCACCTTAATATATATATATATACAATACAATACAATGTGTTGATATATATCGTAACGAAATTGATGATTGCGTCGGTTCTCAAAATAAACACGTCAATAAGGTTTGACTATTTATTTGATATCGCTTGAATTATTAATAACTAATAGGAGTTTGTTGTTATTGATTCTAATAAAAAATAGTCGCTGCTAAAGTTCTTTGGAGGGTCAAGTCTGCTAATACTAATGATCACGCTAGATCTCTATATGGCTCTCTCATAATAAGAAATTATGATTACACATAATGATGTATGTGTGTGATTTTAGTTTAAAATTGATCCACTGTAAATAATAATAATAATAATATTGAGATATATTATTATTGCAATGGCAACGTAAGTGTAAGACCTGGTCACGATGGGTCGCTGTGTGGTTCCCTCTACAAATACTTACCTCCTACGTATAATACCTGTTCCCACACTTATGATACGTACGGAGGATTTCTTACAGAATAATGATAATGTGTTATAGGTGTCTGTAGCACACTACACTTTGGTTTACAATAGCTCTCTTTAACTTTTGGTTTCATATTTCATAATCCGATCAGGTTGACCGTACCCCTCTGCCATTTCTAAGACTGAGCTAGGTTTACGTTTTGTTTTCGTTACTCCTACAGCTATTGGATTCCGAGATAAGCAAAAATGGCTCCCTCCAGTGATTTAGAGGAGAGTGGTGAGAAATCCTCGTTGTAAACCATGGCCGATAGTTCTCGCCATTTAGGTCAGAAAATCAGTTACAATATATATATATACATTTTGTTTTTTTATATTTAATAAAGTATACACATATGGTATACACACATAATAATATAGTATATATAAGGAAAAAAAAAATATTCTTTGTTGCTGATGAACGAAAAAAAAAAAAGGGAATATACCATTTTTTCATCTCTGTTTTACCGACTAGGTTGCAGTCCCCCGTCCTCCCTAATAATACCCAAATTTTCTGAAGATTGGGATCCTCTTTTTTTATCTCTATTATTTATGCGATTCAAGTCACTCTTATCCCCCTAAAACTATAACTTGTTTGAAAATCGACACAAGAAAAAATAAAAAAACCTAAATTTTCTAGAGATCGGGAGTCATCTTTTTGTCCAAGTTTTGTCAACCCTTTTGTAGAAAACTGATCACTAGTTAATACAATACACCCATGAGGCTTTTACTTACCTTATCGCGTAACGATTGGAATTGCGTTCAATTAAAGTGTCTCTACGGTGGCTAACAGTTTCGGTGGAATGCCAGGGGGTCGTGCAAAGTCAAAGTATGTTAATAAGGTAAATGAACTTACCTTATCGCATAACGATTTAAAATGGGCTTAATCATTTGAGAATAGTGCCCTACATGAAAGAAAAATTATTGCCGACTATTTGCAGGGAACTCTTTTGATGGCCAACCAAAAAACTACAAAATTTTGCAGCTTTTTGGTTTGCCATTGAAGAAAGTGCCCTCAACTGGTGAGCCGTTTTTATTATTATATTCAGTTCATCATTCTCAAGCATTCAGGCTTATTTTAAATCCTTGAGTCATGTTTCAAGGCATCATTTCTAAGTGATCAGGCCTTTTCCAAATCGTTATGCGATGAGGTAAGTTCACTGACCTTATCCACCCACTTTGACTATACTCTCCCGCAGGGGTTTCACCAAAACAGTCGACCACGATAGCTGCTTGTTGGACTCGACTTCGAACAAACGTATTCAAATCGTTATGCGATGAGGTAAGTAAAAGCTTTTAATTATGCTTTTATTTTTAGTTTGGGCAAGAACCTCCACTCGTTTTACTGGATTGCTCAAAATTGAAGTTGGGAAGAGAAAAATTAGATGACAACATTCCAGCTTTCAGAAAAAGACTCCAACTATTCAGGAAAATGACATTGCCAATGCTTAAAGTTTTAGATGAGTGTGGTCGATTAATGACTGTAAGTGATTTTAATTCTTCATTATCTAGCAGTTCACTCATTTTATTGATTTTTTTTACGACTGTAGATTGATGGCGATACTGATGTTTCATCAGTACATCACAAGTTCACGACAGTCATCCAAAAAATAACTAGCCGGAACAGACAAAAAAAATGAATATTATGTTTTAACTTTCACCTCTCCACTCAATTTTTTCAGTGTCTAACACTGAAGATAAGAACCCTACAACTTATTTATATACGTATTTACTGAATCGATAATATTGTTCATTTTTCACGGTGGGAAGTTGATAGTGAAACGATGAGTTTGAAACACATGTTGTAAGGTTTGACAATTATTATAGAATAGAATTGATGAGGAATTGACTAGTTTATTTGTGATTTTATTAACTAATGTTTAATACGAACTAAAGCGAATAATGTATTTTATCAAAATTTACATTATGTTTGCGATAACCTATAACTATAGCAATGATGATGCCACTAATGTTACTAATATTAATAACAGTAATAAAAATATTCTTTGAATAATCATATTATTTAAAAATAGTCATTGTTAATTGAGGTCAATATAGAAGTACATATATATTCGTGACTCAAATGTATAAATTTTAGTTCATTATCCGGATCACAAATAAATCCGACGAAATATTTTTAACATTCATGAATGACTCCTTGTGCACTTTTCAAACTCACTTTTATTTATTTTTTTATTACAAATATTTTTAGATCAATTTCCAGGGGCATACACGTAATAATGTTTGAGCCACGAGGGGCACGTGTGTTTGATTTGTGGCCTTTATCTAGAAATTTCGTACTGCTACTGTTATAGAAAACGAGTCGTGAACTAAAATTTGTACAAATGTTATTTAAAATTAAAAGACGAGCATTATTTAATAAATTTCCAATTGACTACCGAAATGATAATTGATTCGATATGCTGAACCATCGGGATTATGTGTATCTGCAAAAATATAGAAGTTTACGAATATAAACGTGTTTTAAAGATGAACATTCGTTTTCCATATCCCGAGTTGAAGAAGTTTTCTTACATGATTTCCAAAAACTGAGAAACAAATCAAATCACGTTATTTTAGAGATTTTTTTAAACCTGTATAAAAAATACTGAAGGTAATACCTGACCAAATCTGTTTCGTACTTGAGAACTAAACTTTTCTAAATGGAGTCCTTAATACAACCACTCCGTAGAAAAAAAAAGTATCGGAAGAATTGAGGACGTCGAGTGGAAACCATACAAAGTTATATCATATGTCATCATACGATTCCATTGTAAGTCAATGAGGTCAGTCATATTCAACTGCACATCAATGTCTCCAGCATACAACTCGAAGACACGGACGAGATCAAAATTACAAAGTGCTGTACCCACATTTTGTGCCTGAATATGGATAATTAGACTACATGAAAAAAATACCAGATCACAAAATACATAATGACCATCATTATTTTTGACCTCATCATGGCTTATATAGAAAACAAAGTACTACTACAAGACTAGGTTTAAGTAAATCGAAATCAGGCAAATCAGTTTATGATATTACATACCGAGGACAAAATCTATTATTGGATATTTTCGTCATATTGACTTGGCAAAGAGCATTTCAATATCTCTTTTCCACAGACATTACAAAAATTTTTTGACAAATTCGAGTACACGAAGATGATTGGGATCTTCAAAAAATATTGTGGCTAAACAACCATGATCGCAAACAATTATCATCTAACCGTGAGCAGCACCATTTTTTTATGTTAGAACACTACTTCAATTAGTTAAAGATCAACTTGCTTGGCCAAAACAAAAAGCTACAACATTTGTTCAGACAACGTCTCCCAGGAGGAAAGCCTGGATAAACACTATGAGCAACAAAACGTAAAACGAGAGACGTTGAACACGGCGCTTTGTTTGAAATTAGCACTTAGAAAAACACTGACTGAGTCAGATAACGCAATGAAATAAGTTTTTTTTAAGAAATGAAACAATTTTAAACAATAAACCACTTACCAGCGCACATCCACTAAGCAAAGTAACAGCATTTATAGACAATCAAAGGATTTTACGAGCTGGTGGTAGCTGAGAACACGCATCGTCATTCTATGAAAATAAACATCGAGTAATTCTTCCAAAGTTAGAAAGACTGAAAAGGTTGTCAATCGACCGTCCACATTAAAGTACACACATCTCACATTAGGACACCTCAGACGACAATACTGGATCATTGGAGAAACAGACAGTGTTAAAGCACACATTTTAAGATGTGTAGAGTGTGCTCGACAAAGAGGGATCTATGCACACAAATGATGGACCAACCACCTCTTTCTAGAGCTACACCTACATGAGCGTTTGATCACACAGACATTGATAATGCTGGTCCAATAATATCAAGTCATTGGTAGTCAAGAAGTGAAAAAACATATGAAGGATGGATTTGCCCCTTTGCTTGTCAACAACTCTAGTGGCACACTTAGAATTAGTCACTGAGTACATTACAAAAGTATTCCTTGCTACTTATATCAAGACGAGAAATTTCAGCGCACTTATACTCAGTCTGTAGTACTAATTTTATTGAAGTAGAACGAAAAGTGAGAGATTTGTTCACTCAGTACACTAAGAAAAGTGAAGGTTCTAGAAAACACAACACAACAACATGCGGCACACATGGGTGGCGAATGGGAAGCACTGATCAAATCAAGCAAAAATCATTTAAAACTCACCGTTGGTGAATGAGAAATGACATATAAAGAAGCGTCAACCTTCTGGATATAAATTAAAGCTATATTTAATTTTAGACCACTAGAGCCACTCAGTGGAAATCCGGACGATCTGTTGATCTTGACACCAGGGCACTTTTCGCCTGGTACGTCATTACTGGCAATACCAGAACCTTGTTCAATTGACTCGTCCACATCGAGGTTGTCAGGGTGGCAATTTATACAAGGGGCTGATATGGAGTTGGTCAGATAAGTTGATTTAAAAACTGCTACTACCACTTCGATTCAACCAATAGCTAAACTCATCATTCTTCCTGTCAATCGTGAGTACCCTGGTAAAAATGATTTGGTGGATTGTCATAAATTCCTGAAATTATTCGGACTTCTGACAAATTCTGACAGGATTTTTTTTGACAGATTATGTCATATTATGTCATATTTTGACAGAATCCGCCATTTTTTAATGTTAATTTATGGCATTTTATGTCATAATATGACATAATTTACCAATTTTCTATGGCATATTATGTCATAATCCGAACTTTTATGTCATGCTATGGCATCTGGAGAATAAACATAATTATGTACGTATTTTTCATTTTTACTTCTTTTAAACAATTACGAGAAAAATTGATTATTTGAATTTTTTCATCATTATTGTTGGTCAAATTTTTTAAATATATATATGATAGATCCGTATCGTATATATAAGAACTAGTTTGGAGATGACCACATGACTGAAATTTCAAACAACATTGTACGAGCAGAAATGTAAATAAATTGTATCGCTTAAAACATTTCTCACGTAATAAAAAAAAACAGCGTTATTTATGCAATTTTTGTATAGACTAATAAACGCTGTTTTTTTTTCGGTGTTTCGAAGAATGATAACTTTAAAAATAATCAATACATTTGAATTCAAGATGATTATTTGGATAGCTTTATTGAAAAGCTTTAGACACTATATCTTATATGCCGAATTTTTATTTTCAATTAATGATCAGAGGTCTTTGAATAAATGAATTTTCGTTTTTTTAGAAATAAACGTTAATAAAATTTCCTAGTCGCGAAACCGTTATCGAAATTTTTTTTTTCAATATATATTTTGAAGCTTTTTCTTTAAGCTTTCAGATGGTTGTATTTCCAAGTCTCTAGCTCAAAAATTGATTGAGTTATAAACAAAAGTATCAAATGAGCACTTTGCTTACATGTATTTTCAATGGAAAATATTAAAATTCAATGAGCGACATTAAAAAAAAAAAAAAAAAAAAAATCAAAAATAGTACATGGTTTGTCTTGATGAGTACTTATATTTTAGGGGGTCTCATGTTTATATCCATCAGCCACTACTGAATCGTCTTCGACTTAGCCCTACATTTCCAGTGCAGCAGAAACGCTGGCTCGGAATTATACGTTGCCACGCATGGCCTTACGTTGTATTACCTTCCCTTGCTCAGTTACCGAGTTATATCTTACTTTGACAAGAGAGTCGTCACACTAGTATGAGTTACAAAACAATCCACGACACTCCGTCTATAATTAGCTAGTGATGAATGAATTAACTTTTCTTTAGCTAAAACCTGAAGGTCATATAAATGATATAGCGTCATTTTTTTAATCTCAAACAAACGTCTGGATACATATCACCCTGCATTTGGGGTGGTATTAGACTTGAACAAATTTGTGTACAACAATAAAAGATGATCTATAACAGAATATTTTATAATATTTTGCAAATTACAACTTCAACAAAGCTGGCTGCATGAGAATTATCAAAACAGTAATAGGATATAATTGAACGATTACATTCAAGGTCTTCAATATGAACAAAATTGGTAAAACTCTTTGGAGCATTAAAAAATAGCATTAGATACGAGCACATTTAGACCTAAAGTTGAAGAAACTACTTATTCTAACCAAATGACTTCAAGTAGAGTATAAAATTCATTGTTTATGTATTTAAGAAAAAAAAAATTATTTTTACAAAATTGAAAATCTTAAAAATTTGAAAGTTTACTCGGTAGAACCAGTCTTTTTAAATGATATAAGTATAAATGATTACTGAGTTTCTTTAGCAGTGTTATAATGAGCGATAATCGACGAATATGCAATGTTGCAGCGCTTGAAGAAAAGGATGTTGTAGACTTGAAATATTTTAATGAAATAAAGATAAGTCTAGAATGAAATGGTAAAAAAAATAAGTAATATGATCATGAATTTGATGCTTGAAAACGTTCGTCTAAATAAAAAAATAGACCTTCTACAAACCAACTTTACAACAAATAAAAAATTTGTATAATCTTGTTTCACGTTTTTCATTCTTAGCGATAACATTAAGAGAAATAAAGTGGAAGTAATAAGTTAAAAAAGGTAGAAATTTTTTGGAAACCGAACATTCAAGATATATCCTCAGTTGGTTTCAAATTCTAAAGTAAAATCCTGTGGTCAACGAGGTTGGCTCCAAATTTAAGCTGAAAAAATAAAGTGAAATGTCTACATACATCGACTTCAAGGATTTCTAAAAGACCCTGATTTTCTTTGTATTGATAGAAATAGCTAAGTTCATTGGTTCCTTTATCTAAAATATTGAAATCACCTTGTGATAGATCACGGTTGAGTAGAAAAGATGCTGTATTAAAATGCGAAATGAATTATTATGGTATATCATGAGAGCAAGGTTGTAAGGAAATCAATGACATTTCGTACATATCAAATCAAGCAACGAATAGAATGGTTAAGAGGAGATGACAAATAAAAGTGGTTAAAACTTATTATATGTGATATTCAAACAACAATTTTTAATTTGAATGGTTTAGATTGTCCCCCAGGTAGGAATTCTCGGGCTTGACACCCCTGTCAGGCTTGTGCAAAGGCTGTGTATCAAGCCTTGGTAGCCAAGGCTTGTCTCAGGCCTGGGCCCGTTGATTTTATTCGGCTTTACACGAGCCTTGGTAACTCAGTTTTGTGTCAAGCCTGTATTGTTTGATTTTACCCGGCCTCACACCAGTCTCGGTAGCACAGGCTTGATACAAGCTCGTTCCCGTTGATTTTACCCGGCCTCACCCCAACCTCGGTAACTCAGCCTTGTGTCAAGCCAGTATTTTTTTATTTTACCCAACCTCACACGAGCCTTGGTAACTCAGTCTTGTGTCAGGCCTGTATTTTTTTATTTTACCCGGTCTTACACGAGCCTTGTAACACAGCCTTGTGTCAAGCTGGTGCCCATCGTTTCACCAAGCCTGACACGAGACTTGACTTGTGCATATATTTAATAAAAAAAAAAAAAATAGTAATTAGTTGTATAAATGTTATATAAATTTTAAAGAGAAATTATCAGGCTTTGACTATTGTGTCAGGCTTTTGCGAGGACTGTGTATTGAGTCTCAGTAGAGTTTATTCATATAAAAAAGTTTTACTACATCTTTCATTAATACCCCGATGGTTAACTTGATAGCGCGTTCGACTTCTACGTGAGAGACCCCGGATCGATCCCACGTTACCTCCATTTGTTTTCGTTTAATTAATGTCGCTTATTCAAATTGTTTAAATAAAAAAATAATATTGTTATCAATAATTAAGTAACAATAATAGTTTATTTATATTATTTTTGAATTTTTTTTGCAAGCCTGTGTCAAGCCAGAGACACAGGCTTGTGCCAAGCCCGAAATTCCAGCCAGGGTACAAGCCTGGGAAACAAGCCTGGGATACAAGCCTGACACCGGCAAAAACTTAGTGAACATTCCAGGGCTCACCCAGGCTTGACACAAGCCGGGTAGCGAGCCTCGACACAAGCCTCAGAGCCCGACAAACAGGCTTGTCCCAGGCTTGTCTCCGTCGTCACTTCCTACCTGGGCCAGATATAAAAATTCAGAAGAATACCATCCACCAATGAAACATTCAAACAACATCCTTTACAAAATGATTTAGAATTAGAAATGGGTCTTTTTTTACAGGTAACAGTAAAACTTTGAAACTTCTTTGAAGAGGAATCAATTGAAATGTTGGTAATAGTAAAAAAAAAAAAAAAAAACAGCTAAAAATAATTTTTTATGGAAAAAAAAAAAAACGTTTTTTTTTCTTGAATATCACCAGTTTGACGCGATTCAATTAATTCTTAAAAACAACATGCTCAAAAATGAAAAGAACAAGAAAAACAATGCCTTTGAAATGTTTTATCAAAAAATTAAGCAAATTTCATTAAGAAAATGAAAGAGACTCAATTCATTCCTCTCAAAATTTGTTTAGCTCTGAAAAAATGCTGAAACTTACACAGTGTACATTCACAGTATGCCTCTTCTGTGAAAAATTTTTGTTTTATAATTTTTCTTTATTTTGCAATGCATAAGTATCCTGTCAACAGACAACGAGAACAAATTTGATTTAATTAATAAAAAATAATTAATATAATCGAATAAAAACGCAATTTGCACTATGTCTATTGGCCATTGTTAATGACTATCAGTTATTATACTCTTTCCATAGAAAGAATTATCGGTATCTATCCTCCACCTTATAGCTGTGTCAATAAATCCGGTAACAGCTACAACTAAGAGAAAAATTCATAAAATACATCAAATTAAATTAAGAGAGGAATTCGAAAAATATCAGATAAAAAAATATCTAACCAATATGTATATGGTCAAGCATAACATCACACAAATCAATACTTGTATAATCGTTCAAATGAGATTCAGCAAAAATGTTTTGCACTGCGATGACACTGGCTTGTTGTGCATTGAATTCAAGAATATAGATACGTTTATTTTGATTGCGCCATTTCGGATTCGAGGTTTTCATTGTCCCACCGTTAATTTCGATAATCTAGAAAAATCATTATTAGATAAAAATATTTAAACAATGAAAATTCAAGAAAAGAATCAAAACAACAATTTTTTTTATATTTATTGAATGATACCCGTCCCAAACTTTCTATCATTGAATACTTAACGGTTTTATCAGCCCACAATACGATTCTAATATTTTGACTTTTGTTGGATGAAAAAAATTTAGAAAATGTATTACTTTCTCTCGTTTGTGGGTTTGTAACGGTTTTTATATCATTATTGACGATACAAATCCTGTCATTCCACTTGAATAAAAAAAGATTGAAAGATTTATGATTTGAAAATACATAGAATATATATAAAATATATCCACTTACACCATCTTCTCTTCTGGCTGAAGATTGTGAAACTCTTTATTAGACGTAAACTGGATTTCATTGAATTCAGCCATAGTTGAAAGGCTATTAAATTACGTATTTGGACTTAGAATTATTTTTCTAGCACCGTGGCAACTAAAAATCAAAATTGTAAGTTATTTTGATTATCTATGTAATTATTCGATTATAAAATAAAAACTGTCTGTAAAATTTATATAAATTATAATATTTTGTCAGTTTTTAATATGAATTAAAATATTAAATCTTATCGACCACATGGTCCGTCACGTCCTTTGATTGAAATTCTATTACGCATTTATTCTTGCACATGATTCAATAATTGAATGAAAAATATGCAAAGTAATCTTCTCAATGAATAAAAGTATCAATTATAATAGTTAAAAGTTATTATAAAATAGTTTAAACTCAGTGTCAACCACGTGGTTTAAAGTAAAATTGTGCTGACTGTATAAATATAATTTGAATCAATTTGAATTATCAACACCACTTCTCAGTCAACAGATTATTTTATTTAATTGTAAAATGAAATAGTCATTGCATTTATCCATAGAGAAGCCAAGCCAGGTCCAATCCACGTCCACGCCAGTTTTGGAATTTGTAATGTAAAGCTGAACTGTATGTACAATTGTATTTTATTTTAAGTCTTTTGTCCACGATTGTTGAATGCCAAGTTCGACGGGTCGTTTTAATTAAATTTATCTACCACTGACTCCGTAATATTTACGCAGTTATTCTCTCGATTATTTTATCGACGCGTCGACTTTAAAAATCGAAACTCGAACTTAAAGTATTTTAAATCAACCGTCGTTTAATTGAGTATTTTTGTATTCAATTTTGAATGAGGTTACTATGTCTTTTTGTTTTAATAAAAACAATATATTGTTAAATATAATTTTATGTGTAAATTTAACGACCTTTTTATTGAACCATATGTATATATATATTGTGTACATTTCGCGTCCATTTCAGGTGTTATTTTACCTTCCTTAAATACGCGACCTACCTCGATACCTTCCAAGAGTTTCTTAAGTGTGCTGGGTCAAATGGGTTAAATGAAATGACGTATCACGCGGGAATAAGTTTTAGGATATTAAATTATTGTTCAGTAATATTATACGTTCAGTTAATGTTATACGTTGACAATGAACTATATTTTTAATTCATAATTTTTTCAATTATTTAAGTATTTAATGATATTAATTTTTACTGTCGTTTGATTTTTTTTTTTTTAAATAATTACTTTTGATACTTTTGATTGAAGAAAAACTATTCAAAATTCATTTTTCTTTCTCTTATTAATTCTGCTCCAATAGTTTCAAGTATTTTTTGACTATTAAATACTATTGCATATAATAATTTTAATTTCTGTCTCTTTAAAAGTGAAAATTAAAAATTGTTGAATAAATTCCCACGGTACTTCGTCAAGTTTTGGAGTTTTTGCAATACAAAATAATTTCATATCCAACCTCATTATTACATTGAATGAACTAGCTATACTTTCAGTCACGTCTTCCTCTGTTACTTGGTCATTAGAACGATATTTAAGAGGAATTATTAAGCATGTTCTAGGCTTGTACTTAACCCTACTCGATCTGTAAATTGTCATATCTTTAGGTATATTAATCAATTCTATTATTTCTTTAGCTCCATTGTGAACGGGTTCCCTAAAAATCGTAGTAAGAATTACTATGGCCCCGGGTGTGTTTAACAAATTATCCCTTAACTTAATAGTATTATCATTTATTTTTATAGTATTCGGAATTTTTTGAATTTTATTATTTAATTTATTTATATTATTTTCATCATTAATTTCATTATTCATCAACATATCCTCCTCATCGTTTCCATCATAACTATCATCTACCAAACTTTTCTCAGAATTATCATCATTAAAATTTTCGTCAATATCAGACTCATTATCATTAAAATATTCTTCATTGTTTAAATCATTATCATTTTCATTATTACTTAAATTACTACTTTTTTTATTTTTAATCTCAAAATCTTTATTCTTATCAAATATTTCTTTATCGCTTTCATCTTCAGTTATATAATTGCTCATGTCAATATCATCATAGGTTTTATGAAAAGTATTAGTGAGGTCCTCCGATGCAAAATTTAATTTTTCGTTGACTGTTTTATTTTTACCACTTTGTTTATCATTTTCGTTATCATCTTCGCGATTGCTAGTTCGCGAATAAAAATAAACAAAGTCTTTAAAAGTAGATGGTTGAGGGTCCAATGATCCATCGAAAAGATTATCACCATTACCATAATTTTTTAAATTCATTTTATCTTTTGAACATTTGTCTACCACAATTTTAACTTTATTATGTTCTTTATCTTTGTTAATTTTCAATTTTAAATTTTAAATTTTTTAAAACGCCATTGTACGCATCGCGATTGTGGATTTTTTTATTAAATTTAACCATACTAAAGATTACCAAAGTAAATTTTTTTCCATATAGATATGGTCTAAATTGATTAACCGCGTGAACAATTGCCAACATCTCTTTTTCTGTCGTACTATTATTTTTTACCGCGTTCTGTAATACCCGTGATATATATGCTACCGGTAAATCCTGACCTATGGGACCTTGAGACAAAATTCCTGCAATGCCCCCGTCACTAGCATAAGTTGTTACAATGAATTCGCGAGTAAAATCAGGGTACTGTAAAATCGGTGCTGTCAATAGAGAATTTTTTAATTTATTATAGGCCTCGGTACAATCCGGAGTCCGATGAAATTTAATATTTTTTTCCAATAATTTAGTTAAAGGTTTCAAAGTTTTTGCATAATTAAACATGAATGTACGATATTACCCAGTTAATCTCAAAAATTGTCTTACTTCCTTGACCTTGGCGGGCCGTGAGAATTCTTTGACAGAAATTAATGTTTTGGATCCGGTTTGACCCCATTATCAGTAATTACATGACTTAAATATAATAATATGATATATATAATATATATTATAATATATAATTCTTTTTGTGAAAATTTGCATTTATCTGGCTGAAGTTTAAAATTGGCTCATCTAAGTCTGTCAGCAACATTTTCAAATTTTTCAATGTGTTTTTCCAAAGTTGTAGAATAAATCACTAGATCATCCATATACATACACACTCACACCTTGCATTTCACGGAAAACTTTATTATCCATTTTTTGAAAAACGCATGGTCCATTACGCAAACCAAAACTAACACGAGTATATTAATAGTGATTATAGGGTGTAGTAAAAGCGGTTTTATGTCTGTTATCCGGATGAAGAGGAATCTGATGGAATCCACTTGCTAAATTAAATGTAGAAAAATATTTTGCACCCCCCAATTGATCTAAAATTTTGGATATATTAGGTGAAGGGTAGGTATTCCCGATTGATTTTTTATTTAATTCTCTATTATCATTAACGAGTCTATATTTTTTTTCTCCGTTAGGGCCATGTTTCTTGGGAACTAACCATATAGGCAAGGAGTACGGACTCTTGGAAACTTCGATAATCCCGTGTGCTTCTAATTCTTCTACTTGTCTTTCAATTTTTCTCGCGTGTTCTGGTGGATTCTATATTGTTCAATGAAAACGGGAATATCATCAACGGTTGGTATACGATGCTAAATGACATGTGTACAAGTTAATCTTTCCCTTTTAAACTGAAATACATCTTAATAATTTTCAATTAATTCTTCGACTGCTCTAGACTCTGCTGTATTTAACTTTTTATAATTCACTAACCCATTTATTTTTTCGCATCTATTATTATTGTATACCGGATCGACTGGAGGGGTCCACTTTTCGTCTGCTTAAATAACACCAAAAATATTTGATTTTGGTTTAAAATTTGAATATTTATTAATTTGATTTTCTGTGTCAATTAATTCTAAAAGATATTTATCAGTTTATTTATTTTTCAAGAGTTAATTTATTTTCTGTTGAATCAAAACCTTTTTCAATTATATATTTTTATTCCAATTCAACCAAAGACGTTGAAACAATTAAATTTTTATCTGACAAATTCATTAAATTAATGTAATTATATCCCTTATCATTTTTTTGAATATTCCTTTTTACTATTAATTCATTCCCAAAATATAAATTCGGAATTACCTCTGGCTCTACTGAATTTTTATCAATTTCAATAGTTAAAGCCACAGTACTTTTGGCTTGTATTTGTTGTAAAGATGCGCAATAAAATTCTAAATAATTATCTTGGCAAAAATTAATATACATATAATTTTCAAAATTTAAACTTGCATTATGTGCTGTAAGAAATGTTGAGCCCAAAATTTCTATGTAACTAGTAGGAAAATCATTATCAACCATTATCATTATCAGAATTATTATTTATATTCTGATTATTAACCAGATCATTTGTAGGCGCGTTAGAATTATTGAAATTAGAATAACCGTAATTATTATTGTAAGATCTTTGTGGATAACCATTTGTTGAATTTCTATAAGAATGATAATATGGAATATTAGTATTATTATTATTGGTCTCGACGGGATTCAAACCAGCGACCTCGGATAAACTTACACTTAAATTTTTTCGCGTATTCAAATTGATATTTTGACTTAAAACAATGGGTCCATTTCGTCTGTAATTTCTAAGATCGTTATTGAAATTATGATCATTATTTCTCGGTGAATTATTATTATATCTTTGATTTAGAAAATTACGAAAAAAATTATTATTTGGTACCACGACTACTTCCGATGGCTTTTCAACTTTATTTGCTTGTACAGCTTTAACTTCTTTTAATTTTCTAAGCTTAAGACTGTCGGCATATTCATTGTAAATTAGTATTATTCCACACTTTTAAAAAATTTGCATTCTCCATATTTTTACATTCAACTCTCAAACATACTTCAGGCAACAATCCTTTTATAAATTGACAAATAGTTTTTTCTTCAATAATAGCTTTACTCATTGTTCCAAAACCATCATTATCGCCCTCATTACAAACAATCAACTCATTATATAATTTTAGTACTCTACTTCCATACTCAACAACATTCTCACTATTATTCATTCCAAATTAGGGTTGTGAGTCCGGATTTTTTACCCGTTATTAACCGGATTTTTAACCGGATTTTTTACTGGTAAAAAAAAAATTTTTTTTTAACCGTTTTTTAACCACTAAGAGGCGGAGCCACATACTTGCGCTGATTTATACGGCACATCTTATATTCGTTAATTTTTTTTCCGCTTTCTACTATTTATTAATTTATTTACAACTAATTTATTAATTCATTTTGGGATTAATTAATAAAAATTAATAAAATACGGGTTGTAAAAAATATATATTAATTTAGTGTCTCAAGAGGTAAATTTTTATTATTATAAATAATAAAATTCTTTTGCAATAATAATTCAATTAAATAGACTCATTAATTCTTATAATACGAAGAATAACCATTTATTAATTAGTTTAATAATAATAAAATTAATAATAAAAATATAATTTATTGAATGATAAATTGATAATCAATTATTTATTAAACAATAAATAATAATAAATTAATAAATTTATAAATTTGATCATAAATTAATAATTTAATTATTATTTATTAATATATTCACATTGAAAATGAAATAAACTATTTGAAATTACCCTCGCTAACGGTGATTGGCTCTGGTAAGCTCCGCCTTTTTTGGTTAAAAATGATTTTTTACCGGTAAAAAATCCGGTTAAAAATGCTATAAAAATAAAACACCGGTAAATTAACAACCCTATTCCAAATTGACTCAAAAGTTTTCCCCGTGTATGTAACTTTACGGAGTAATTCTTCTAGCTCATGAAGAAATGTAAATTCTTTATTACCGATAAGACTAACCTTAGGACCCGTGTCTTCCTTTTTATGGAAAGCGTAAAAGCTTGTATCCATTGTGGATCTAGAAGTTTCAAAGCTAACGAACAACTACCGATAAATCCGCGAATAAAATTCGTTTTCCCGTCATACTTAAGAACGACGTCAAGAGCGACTCGCAAAGAACATTTACCAAGTGTAATCGTTTCGACTGGCTCTGATGTTTTTACCCCTCGATTTTTATGATTAATTCAATAATGCAATGGTCCTTCTGATTGTGGACTTGGACGTTCCGTTTTAAAGGTAAAATTTACATGATTATCATTAATAAAATCTGGGTTACAATTAGGTTGATAATTCAAAAACTAAAAAGAAAAATTTTATGTGCTACTCGATATTACTTTACATCAATCGAATTTACGATATATTAATTTATTATTCATCAATTTGATTATATTAATATGAATACGTAACAATAGTCAAGTGATCGTTGCACCCTGAGTGTTCCATGGGATTTTTTTTTTTCAATTTTTTATAATGTTCGATTTTTATTTTATTTTTATTTAAAAATGACTATTTTTCTTTGTTCTTTTTTTTTTTTTTTATTCTGATGTTGTTTATTTCTGTTGTAAAGGAAGAATACAAAATCAATTTAATAAGGCCCAAAATCAAAAAAAAATATCGTTTTGAATTTGTATTTTCCACGTTTTAAATTTTTTTGAAACATAAAAAAAAACAATCCACACAAAACCCTATTGAATCTAATAAGGCCTAATAATAAAAAAAAATATGATGATTTGGGAAAAAAAAAAAAACATAAATTTCATTCAACATCGATGAATTTAGTTCAATGGTTCTAAAAATATCTTTAAAGAACAAAATGTGACACTACACATCGTTGAATAAAAGAAAAAAATTAAAAAAAAATATCGTAAAGTCTACAGATGAAGCTTTGTCGATCGGGACATTGCCGGTATCGATCGGTCGATATATACAATTAGGCCCTGTGAGAAAATGGGAATATTGAATCTAATAAGCCTCAATAATAGAAAAAAAAATGATGATTGTTTATTGGGAAAAAAAAAAACATAAATTTGATTTAACATCGACTAATTCGGTGCAGCGGTTCAAAAAATATCTCAAAAAAACAAAACGTGACACTACATATCGTTGAATAAAAAAAAAAATAAAGAACTGAAAAATCAAAAAAAAATACAGTGGAGTCTACTAATGAAGCATCGTCGATTAAGACATTGCCAGAATCGATTAGTCAATATTCACGAATGGGCCCCGTGAGGAAATGGGAATATCAAATCTAATAAAGTCCAAAAAGTAAAAAAAAATATGATGATTGCTTTCAGGAAAAAAAAACCTACAAAATGAGCTATTTTAAAGCCAATCCGATCCAGAACTTTACATTTTATCGCGGAATGACAAAAAGTCACATCCAAAACGGAAACATAAGTGTCCTACGAAACACTAAAAAAATGTGTCTTTTAGCAGTACGCGCAAGGGAAGTGAAACTTCATTTGCGGTCTGTCAAGTTATTTGTAACAATTTTAATAATATTATCAATCAATCAATTAATAATGATAATAATAATATTATAGACATTATAATCATATTGATAATGTCGAAAACATCATGTTTTTTTTTAACTTTTTAAAATTTTATTCCATTGAAAAATGCAAACTCTAAAAAAAAATTTTTTTATGTTCTGTCGTAAAACTATTATTTTTCAATTAAAAATCATTGAGTTTTCATCAAACGATAATTTTTAGCTTGAAAAAATAGTTCTAACATTTTATACAAATTTAGATTGAGCCACTATAAGAAATTTTTGAATAGAATATATCTTTTTTGATTAAACTTATTGGCATTTAAGTCAATTTTAATTAGCTTCTAATTAATTTGAATTCAATCCAAAATCTGCAACATATTTGGTTTGAAATATTTCGAATTTTTATTATTGTCTTTTTTTAAGAACTTTTGAATATTTTTTAAGAACATTAAAGCTTTTCACAACTGAATATACTATTCTTTTTAAAAATTCATTCTCTTAAAAAAAGTCTTTTGTGTCTTGTTGCAAGCCCAATATGTTTCAGCTTGGAACCTTTAAAATTTTATTGAAAAATAATTTTTATTTGAAAAAAAAATCTATAGTATTTTATAAAAATAGTTATGAGATAACTGGTTTGAACCTGTAAAAGCATTTAATGAAGAATAACACCTCAAAATTCTTAATCTGATTCATATATTTGATTCGTCTTCCCATGTATCATGTTCAGAATCAAATCCTAACCATCGTACTAGTACTTTATTTTTACTTTTTTAAATATTTTTTTCTATAAGATATACATCTGGATATTGTTATGTCCGGATTTACCCGTTTTATTCATCATTTATTTTGAATCAGTTATATGACCTTTTGGTTACTAGATCAGGTCCACAGCGTAGTAGGAGAAAACTTAGGGCAAATGAGAGGAATAGTAATATTGGTGATGATAAGTTTTTAACAATAACGATTAGCTATATTTATTTTAACAATGTGATTTGTCGAGACAATAGTTGACAATGATTATTACAATTTGTTGTATTTAAATCTAGCGTTTTCTGTCGAATATTTGTATGTTTTGTTAAGTTACAATTAATCGTAATTACAAAGATTCTAAGTCAGAAAATCTGTCTCCGGCGTGATGATAATTACATGGCTATGTTTAGGTTCCCAGTCCCTAACGACAACTGATTTGTCTTAGTTTTTCGAGGTGTATTTATACTCATATTTTCTCGGAGTAGGAGACGAAAGGGCTTGCCCCAAATGTGTCGCTATCCGAGGGTATTGCGTTGGTCTATCGTAGATGTAATCTAATCTGTCACGTCTGGCTCCAAGAAGTCGTAAAATTTTTATGTATTATTATTATTATTATTATTATTATTATTATTATTATTATTATTATTATTATTATTATCTGGATGATATTGATATTATCTGGTGAGAGACGACGTGGACTTGGACGGTGTCTTTTTGGCAAACCAAGCCGCCATTGCGCCAGTATCTCAAATATTTTATCATCTTGGTCAGAGGACCATATCAATACCAGTCATTACACCAGCTGTTGCAGTCATTTCGTAGGAATAAAAATTAAATGGATTTTATTATTTCGATTCAATAAATTTGATTTTATAAAATTATTTTAGATATTGTCCAAACAAAAGTTGTCGCAAGAATGAAGTTCCTTAAATTATCAAAATAATAATTCCCATAAAAATTTTAAAATAAAGAAGGGATGATCTTAGGTGGAAACATCTCCGACCAATCAAAATTGATGGTTCTTATGCTAGTCAATAATTAATTATTGCTGAGACGTTATTCATAATAATTGTTAAACTCAACGGATGTTGAATATCGAGTTGTTGATATACATGGAAATGTGGATCAGAAAAATAAAAGTTAAAATGAAAAATAATATTGAATAAGTAAATAATATTTAAATAAAATGTCAATGATGCTAAAAGTGAAATAGAATTATTTAAAAAAAAAAGAAATAGTACATTTCGATACTAGGGCGTTTTGGAGGTTTTATTGTGACGAGGACGATGTTTTCATCGTATTGACAACATCGTCTGAGTTGCAATAATCTCCAATGCCCATGTGTCGAACTTTTTTTTTCTTCACGATAGTACGAAAACAAATTTTGAAGTTTTTGTTTTGATAATTGCTAGTTTTTTTTTTTTTTTTAATTTTAACTGATTGATAATTACTAGCATTTTTTATTTTTTTAAGTACAAATGAAAAAGTAACTTGATCAAAATCTCAATAAAATTAAAGAATACTTCCTTATGCCATTAATAGTATAACAAACTTTGAAGATTTTGGTATTGTTAGCTTTTTTTTTTTTTTAAATTTTAACTTTTTGATTTCACATTATTAATAATAATAATATTAGCTAACATACTTAAATAAAACAACAAACTTTAGATTTTTTAAGTGTTTAGAAAATCAGTACTTTTTTTTTTCTAAACATTGCACTAACAATTTTTTTTAATTATGTATATGCAAATGAATGGCTGATTTGCCCGAAAATTGAAATGACATTTTCTGGTCATTTTTTTTATCAATATTCAATATTGTTGGGCTTTCAATTGATTGTTGATCATCAATACTACTATGTCCGGTTGGTGGTACTGCTGATGTTATTGTTGAACTACAAGTATATTGATTTGCTGTTGAAGGTGCTGATACAGCAGATTCTGTTGCTGTTGGTGTTGCCATTGGTGACTTCTGTTTATTTGCATCAACTTGTATATTTATTGCAGCAGTTGAAAATTTATTATGTTTTTCCAAAGTTCTGTGAGCAACACTCACATAACCTTGAGCAGCTGTACGTGATTTCCAGCCACCTGCAATCATCAAATTTTCTTCATCCCCTCCACCTTCCATAAAAGAAGATGCTGCAGTGTGTCGAAAAGCATGTCCTGTATATTGCTCAGGATTAGCTAATTTTAAATATGTAGCTATTCTTTTTGGCATACTTCCAATACTATTAACACCAATAACTTGTCGTTTACATTTACCATTCATATATTGATAGAAAAAGCGATTATCAAGAGCGATTTTATCTCTAATTGTAGCATATTTTCGGTAAATTTTGTAAAACTCTCCTCTTATTACAAATTTTCTATCAATATAATTTTTTATTCTGTCTCTTGGTATTGACACTTCAAGTATTGGATTTTTTTTTTGATTATCATCTTTTTCATAATAAATTTTCATATCACTCGTTAATAAACCATGCAATTCTTGTCTTCTACAATAACCATGGAAACCAAATATCATAACCACCTAAAATCAATAAATAAATAAATAATTGGATAAATAAAAAAAATAATTGAATTTTTTTTTTCTTTTTTAAAAAAGTTTTTTATATTAAATTTATTTTTTACCTTTACGTCCAACCACTGTTCATCTGGAGCTTCATTTAAAAATTTTTCAATTTCTTCTTTTGTAAAGGATTTAGATTTTTTCGTATCCTCATTTTTATTTTCTTTTAGGTTATGAAAAAAAGGTTTTGATTCTGTGTAATCACTAATGTTAATTTTATGGTATTTTAAAAGACAAGTTTTTAATTTTGAATGTTCACTCCATAGAGTTGAAGTTTTATATTTTAATGATAATTCTTCGAAATAAGCCAAAATTGTTCTTTTGGAAAAAGATGTGGCTTTTTTTTCTTCTCTCCAAGCCATGAACTTGGTATATGATTTTTCATAAATATATTCAGATTTTTTTGGCACAATTGCTCCCAATACTGCTTCACTTGCTTCGGCAATTTCTGGTGGTGTTTGTGGTTCAGCATAATCTATTTCTTCGGTCGTTTCCATTTTTTTTTTTATTTAATGTAATTTTTTTATTTTTTGACACACCAAAATCTTTTAACCATAAATCTTTTTATGATGAAAAAAAAAAAAAAATATTGTAAAAACATCCGCGTGCGTGGAAAACAAACGTATTAACAATTCTAAAAACATTCGCTACTTATTGGTCGCGTCTGATTGGTGCAAAATTGACACCAGATGGTGCGTCAGCTCGGTGTTAGAGTAGCTAAACGTGAAAAAAAAATAATGCAGAAGTCACGGACGTGACTTTTAGAGATTTTTTCTAAACTCTGACCTACCGAAAAAATTAATAAGTTTTTTTTTTTCACCATGGGTGAAAAATCGCTCATGTTGAGCTTACGGAGAGTGTAAAAATAGCGTCTTTTTCATGCCTCAGTAAAGAAAAAATTTATGTGCTACTCGATATCGTTTATCAGCACTGAATTCAACAAATATTATTCGTTAATTAATTATTTTAAGTATTAAAAATACCAATACGTAACACTACTAATCACTATTCATGAAAATTTAAATGTTCATAAAAGGAAAAAAAGACGTTGGAAACGCAATAAACATGGTAAAAACATTGGAAAAAATTATCTTATATTATTTGCTGCATTAAATATTATTAGAAAGCGAATAACAAAAAAAGGCCCAAACATCTCCTATATCTACAATATTCAACCTATAAATATTGGAAAGGGATAGCTTCACAAAAATCCGTGAAATATGAATATAAAACTACGGAAGAATGAAATATTTGATCAAAAAAAAAAAAAAAACTTATTCAAAAATATTTTGGCTTACATTAACAGTGTTAGCAATTATTGATATATTGTAATTGGAAAAAGTTTTAATAGAGTATTGAAGTTATACGTTTCCATGTCCTTCACTACGGCCCTTTGTTTAGGTCCTGAAGTCACCAAAGGTTTCAAAACAGAGGTGAAACATATACATTTTAAATCAGTCAGACCAAAACGTACGCATCTTGGATGAAATTAGTTTTTTTACAACTCGCTGGTGCAGAAAGTATTTTTAAAAACTACATATTAAATGTGTACAACTGATAAAGTTCTTGTTTGTTATGAAAAGTCTGCATACAAATTTCAAGTGAGAGGATTAAAATAAAGTACATACATTAATTGGATTATTTCTTTCTTTATTTCAATCCCTTTGTTTCAAACTACTGGACAAATTTTGACATCTATTTTCGTGGAATTTTTTATTGTAGTCGTTATTTTTAATACTCTCAGTACGTAAATAAATTCCTTGACACGTATAATCTGTAATAATATTTTTATATTCTTTGTTTGGTTTACCATTATGATACTGGTTATGGAGTTTCTCAATAATATCTGTGAAACGGCACTTAGAAGAGCAATCAAAGTAAGAAAGTACTTTTAGTCGAGGTGAGGCTCCGTTCAGAAACATTTTTATTCTGTCATTTTTAAATAGCAAAAAATAAGTATTTAAATTGTCATGTTGGTTATTTTTTTTATTAAATGTTGTTGAAACATTATCAGAATAATTTTTTAATGGATACAAAATAATTTATTGATTATGAGATACTATAAATAATTATCTAACCTTTTTATAAGCAGTAAGTAATAGTGTGTTAACAATATAAATATCGAGTGTTCTTGTTTATCTTGGATAGAGATAAAGTAAATAACTGGAGATTCATAACAGACTCGTTAACTACCAGAAAAAAAATTTTAGCAGCACAATAAAACGTCGTTGAAAAAACTATTAATAATGAATTCATAGTTATAAAACTGGACTATTATTATTTTTTTTTTTTAATTTTGTTTAGTCAGGATTGAATTGTATTTATCATATCCATTAATTACCAACCTTCACGACGATATATATATATGGCAAGATCCACGTGAATTTTAAGTCCAAAAATTGAATTCACTTGGAATATTTTTTTTATTGTTCTGGAGCGAAAAATATTGAATAGGTATTTTTTTTTTTCCAAAAAATTTTGAATTGTGATTTTTTTCAGTTTTGATTTTTAAAGATTTTTTGAGAAATATACCAGCTTTTGCATGCTTTTTACTCAAAAACTATTGACTGAATTAAAAAAATTATGGAGACAAAAAAGTTTAACTTTTATTTATAGTTTACAAAAAAAAACTTTGAAAAATTGTTTAGTTATTAGATTGAATATTTCCATTTTGTAACAGGGCCACATTTCAAATATTGACCGATTAATTCCGGCAATGTTTTAATCGACGACGCTTCATCTGTAGACTCTCCGATATTTTTTTCAAATTTTTCGGTCGTTTATTTTTTTTTTTATTCAACGAAATGTAGTGTCACAAATCGTTTTTTCGCGATATTTTTTGAACCGCTGAACTGAATTAGTCGATGTTAAAACAAATTTAGGTTTTTTTTTTTTTCCAAAAACAGACATGATATTTTTTTTTACTTTTTGGGCCTTATTAGATTTAATATTCCCATTTTTCGACAGGGCCCAATTCCAAATATTGACCAATCAATTCCGGCAATGTTTTAATCGACGACGCTTCATCTGTAGACTCTACGATATTTTTTTCAAATTTTTCGGTCGTTTTTTTTTTTTTTTATTCAACGAAATGTAGTGTCACACATTGTTTTTTTGAGATATTTTTTGAACCGCTGAACCGAATTAGTCGATGATAAAACAAATTCATGTTTTTTTTTTTTCCAAAAACAGACATGATATTTATTTCAAATTTTTGGGCCTTATTAGATTTATTATTCCCATTTTTCGACAGGGCCCAATTCCAAATATTGACTAATTAATTTCGCCAATATCTTAATCGACGACGCTTCATCTCTAGACTCTACGATGTTTTTTTTCAAATTTTTCGGTCGTTTATTTTTTTTTTTTATTCAACGAAATGTTGTGTCATAAATCGTTTTTTCTCGATATTTTTTGAACCGCTGAACCGAATTAGTCGATGATAAAACAAATTCATGTTTTTTTTTTTTATCCTGAAAACAATCATAATGTTTTTTTTTACTTTTTGGGCTTTATTAGATTTAATATTCCCATTTTTTGACAGGACCCAATTCCAAATATTGACCAATCAATTCCAGCAATGTTTTAATCGACGACGCTGCATCTGTAGACTCTACGATATTTTTTTCAAATTTTTCGGTCGTTTATTTATTTTTTTATTCAACGATATGTAGTATCAAATTGGTGCAACCGGTTCCAATATCTTTAATTGGGCTCTGCAATAAGATAATATAACTGAATCTAATTAAGCCCATGGATTCAAAATTATAACTTAAATTTGATAATGATAATGACGCTTATATATACAATGTAAAAAAAAAAAATTAATCAAACAGCAAAAAAAAAAATAAAAAAAAATCCTACGGAACACTTAGGGTGCAACTTGGAGCACTTGACTATATTTTTTTTTTTTTTTTATCACTAAATAATCCTTAAATTATAAGAAATTTTTGAGCAAATTGTGGTGTTAGCATTTTCATAACTTTTTGAGATACGAATAAATAAAGAGTGAAAAACACGGTCCACGCGCTGTCTCTCATGGAAGTTTATATGTATATATAGTCGAGCGGCACACAGGACCGTGTTTTTCACTCTTTATTTTTCGTATCTCAAAAAGTAATGAAAATGCTAAAACCACAATTTGCTCAAAAATTTCTTATATTTTAAAGATTATTTAGTGATAAAAAAAAAAAAAAAAAAATTGGGTCCAAGTTTGAGAAAAATCGATTTGAATTGTTTATTTAACAAATAATGGTGGAAAAATTGTTTAAACAATTTTTCAAAGTTTTTTTTTGTAAACTATAAATAAAAGTTAAACTATTTTGTCTCTATAATTTTTTTGATTCAGTCAATAGTTTTTGAGTAAAAAGCATGCAAAAGCTGGTATATTTCTTAAAAAATCTTTAAAAATCAAAACTAAAAAAAATTACAATTCAAAATTTTTTGGAAAAAAAAAAAAATACCTATTCAATATTTTTCGCTCCAGAACAATAAAAAAAATATTCCAAGTGAATTCAATTTTTGGACTTAAAATTCACGTGGATCTAGCCATATATACATATACCGTTATCTCGGATATATCCTGAAGATAGAAGAATTAAATTAGGGTGTTTTACTAGAGCGTAATGGAGATAATTTACGGACGATTCTGAGGTTAGGCGCAGCATGCACACACATCCTGAGACGTTAAGTGATAATGTCGAGAGGAAATCAAAACAATTCACTATTTACACTCAAATTAATTTTTTCAAATACATATCAATCGAATACACTGTCTGAATTAAATAAAACTGGAACAATATAAAACTGAATCAGAATTTTGATTTTGAAATTTCCGAAACTTAGGGAAACAGAAATGAAACTGATGTACGAAACCGGAACCTAAACGAAATGGAATTCACTGCTTTCAAAACTTGACAGAATTGAAACTTAACAGTTTAATTTTGCTTTACTCATAGCCGTGGTAATGATGTACACATATGTAATTAGTATATGTTCAACGACTATGTTATGAGTAATTGAGCACTTACTAGGGTTGCTCTTCTAAGCGCTGCCACAGGGATAATATAGAAAAAGTGAATATTGCAAAGATAATTTCTTATTGGGTTCAATGCACACACAATGCCATCTGTAGTAGTTCGAAAAACAAGCATGTGTCGAGTTTAGAGTAATGAAAAGTAGGATCCGTAGTTAATTCACTGAAAAAAAAGTTATGTCACCTCACAGTTTTGTTTTTGTGGAAAAATGTATTTAAACTATGGAAGAGTTAGTTTGAATCAAATTAACAAAGGCTTATTTCGCAACAAAAAAAACAGGTCTCAGTTTGGGACCAAGTGTTTTCATTTCTAGAATTAAATTCCTTGTCTTACGTGTCTCTGTTCAACACTATGTGTTCTCGTTTCTAAAAGAAAACTTGTTGGAATGTAAACAAGCGGTTGTGGTTCAAGGCCAAATTGTTATAGTTCGGATTATTTATGTCTCGATTTGATATTCAGAAAGATTAATTAATTAATTAATCAATTAATTAATAATATTCAATAAGAAAATATAGTCTGTATTAATAAACTTTCTTACTTTATTCATTATTTATTTCATTTATCAATTATTTATTTATTTATTTAGTTTTTTCTTTCTGCCCATCAAGAAACGTAAACATCCCATGTAGGAATCGCCAAGCATGGAAACACGGCCATGCATTGGCCGATGAATGGCGGCCCGAGATTGGTAGCCAAGCATGAGCCATTTATGGGATATACTTGGCAAACGACTAGCCCATTATCGTAATGCCACGATTGGCAGCCTTGCCTTGGCCAACGTTTGGCCATTTAAGGGCTGCCATTCATCAACCGATTTTTGGCAAATTCATGGCTAGACATTTAATGACTACCATTCATCGGTCGATCCTTGGCAAATTCATGGCTGGCCATTAATGGCTGCCGTTCATCAGCCAGTTCGTGGTGAATACATGGGTGGCCAGTAATGGTTACCATTTATCGGCCGATCCTTGGTAAATTCATGGCTGGCCATTAATGGCTGCTGTTTATCAGGCTGCACCCTAATTCAGTCCCGTGGCACCCCACGGTTCCCCCAAGGCGGATTATTGTGGATTATGGCTTTTCTACTATTAGTAGTTCTCATTGCCATTTATCTTATTTTAGCTGGTTTTTCGAAGTTTCAAAATAAGGGACTTAGTTTTTTATCGTGAAAAGTTTTTTTTGGCTGGCCATTGATGGCTACCAACCACCAGCCAATTTTTGGCAACACTGAAATAAAACTTTTGTTCTAGGAAATTTTTAATTTGAAAGAAAAAAAAAATTCTTATTATGAATGTAAAACTTCTTGTTAAAAGACAAAAAAATTCTTGAAACATGACAGATTCAGATTTAAAATAAAACGCAATTGGTTTTGGAAAAAGGAAAATTATTTTTGTAATGACAAGAAAACTTCTTGAAATGAATGCTAAAATGATCTTGAATATAGACTTATATTTCTGGAAAAAAATCTTTTTGTTCTCACTTTAAGGACAACAGTTTTAAATTTTAGAACAAGAGTTCTTGGAAAAAATCAAATTGTGTTAAAAAGTAAATTACTACTGATTTAAATAAAAAAAATAATTATTTATTCAACATTACTTCTGTTAATTAACAGAAGAACAGTCCAATTTCACATTGTGAACAATGTTTTTTTTCCTAAACTTATAACCCATGAGGGGATTCGAACTCTCAACCAGCGCAAACCACGATATCTTAAACGAAATGACTTTCCCACCGAGCCACGAGCGCATCTACGTGACGGGACGAAAGTTTCTGTGTTGCAGTAAAGAAAACAACCAAACCAGAAAAAAAAAAAGAATCAACAATGGAGCATTAAAAATGAATAAATAAATAAATATATCTGTATATGACTACTCAACTTCAAGAATCTATAAATGCAATTAAAATAAAAAAATATTTTTTTAAATTTTATTTATAAAAACAATTTGATGAATAAATTCCGCAACTGATGGGCTAATCTCGGCAAATGTTAATTGGACAATATTGGCAAATTTTAATGAGCCAATCTTGGCAAATATTAATGGGCAAGTTTGGCAAGTATTAATAGGCCTTCAATGGCGTCCAATATTAAAATGTTGTATTTTTCTACACGGGATAACCAACCTAAAACTGACTGATTTTTACTTTCTGCCTGAACTCACTCAGTCATGAGCGTAATGTGAATGCGAAAAAAGTTATTATCATCTTGTAAGAAATCGGTCGTTTTTGTTTTCGTTCTATAAAAAAGTATAGCACTTAATGATACTATAACTTATTTTGTCATCTCCTATCTATCTATCTATCTATATATATATTCATGAATGTTAAAATGAAAACCTATCGCAAACATGGTTTATAGTATTTATTCAATTTTTTAACTTGATAAATAACCAAGTTATCAATTATTCCAAATAATAGCCTGTTACGCGCCAGAGTTAACAGGCAGCACTTCGGTAGCAGTGGTTGCTATACGCTCACACAATTACATAATAAGGAAATGAGGGATGACGCCCTATAATCCTAAATAAGGGACTACCTCTATCTCACCGTAATACAACAATTAATAATCATATTTATAAAAAAAAATTTGAAACGTAAAAAACCTATTCCATAATCTGTTTGAATGATTTTTTATTTTGATGATTTGAAATATAACCAGTAATTATTTATCAAAGTTATAATAAAGTATTAAATCCAAAAAAGTTTGTAAATATTCAGTTTGAATAAAATAAGTAGTAAATACCTCGGCCAATCAATGGCATTCGATGATTGGTAGCCAGGCATGGGCCATTCGTGGTACATACTTGGTAAACGACTGGCCTATTATTGTACTGCCAAGGCATGGTTTTAATTCCTGGCCAAGCCTTGGCTAATTCTTGGCTGCCTAATGATAGGCAACCATGCATAGGCCAAGCCATGGCTGATTCTTCGATGGCCAATGATTGGCAATCATGAATTGGCCAAGTCTTGGCGGATACATGGATGGCCATTGCATGGTTGCCAACGACTGCTCAGGCCATGGCTGATTTATGAGAGACCGTTACTTGTTTTCCAATGATTGCCCAAACCTTGACTGATTTATATAAAGCCATTGCTTAGTTGCCATTTATCGGCCAAGCCTTAGTGATCCTTAAATGGCCAACGCATGGTTGCTATCAATGGCCAAGCTTCGGCTAACTCTCGGACGGCCGAAAGTTGGTATTTAGTTGACTTCATTTAAATCAGAAACTTAATCATACTTTCCGTTATAGCCGCCGTGGCCGAGTGGTAATGCTTTAGGGTGTCACACAGATGACCCCAGGTCAAGTCCAGGTAGAATCAAATATCACTTTTGTTTAATCATAATTTCTTCAAACAATTATTAATAGTTTGTTTAATAAAAGCCATTTGGTTAAATAATAAATAAATATCTGTTGGATAACCTGAATAAGATCTTATAATTATTGTTATATCTTATTATTCAAATCGAAAAATTTAGAAGAAAAATTTCATCGTTTGAAGCATCATTCATTTTTATCATTAATTACTATTTCTACAAGTGATATTTTTAATTATTATCTACAAATCTTATCAATCACAGTAATATTATTAATCCCGATATTTATTAAATGACGCAGAATGAATAAATTTTTGAATAATAATGGACAAAAACAAAAAATAATACTAGGATGATGAATCCTATTATTTATTTAGTAACTTCAAAAAATTGAATAATAACATTCATGATTAATAATGAAAAAAAAAAACACATATCAGCACTTGTAACAATAATAGCTCATGGTAATAATAGTTTTTCTCTATAATAATAATCTTAATCTTATGAAAAAATAATAAAGCAAAACCGAATACTCTCAATAATTCCTATACTTGGATATATTTTAAAAACTACTGCATGTGAATAGAAAACTTTAGTGAATTCTAATTCATGATCATATCGTTCAATTAGTTAGTATAACGTTTGTCAAGTTTACGTCTCCCACTAGGCAGAAATAATTATTTTATTTTATATTTATGAGTATATTAATAGAAATTTGTCAACACATATTTAGATTGCCATGACAGACGATAATGGCAATATGATAGGAAACTGTGATTACGATAGACGATCTGATACACAATATTTTATCGGGATAATATGACGATACGATAATTTGCTCACGATAGTTATGATAATTCGATAATAACGTCTAAAAAAACAAAAATATCACAGAAGATATTTTACTTATAACCCTGGTAGAAAAATTCCGTCGGCCCGATGTTGGCCTGACTTATTGGCTCGACTTTACATGTATAAGCATATATGCTTATACAGGTTAAGTCGGGCAGCGCTCACAAATTTTTACCAGGGAAGCTTAAAAACTTAATAAAATTATAAGTATTAAGTCCTAAAAATAATAAGTGTACAAATAACATTACGGTTTTACAGTCACCTGAATCAAGACCAATCAAATCGGAAAAAAAACTGTGACTATAATATCGTATTATTCACAAGAATATCGTCATGTTGACAAGATAATCGTCGAGAAAATTGACGATAGTCCTTAGTTTGACAATACAATAATACTGCAATAACTTGGCATTACGATACGATTATGCTTGACAACACTACACTGAGAGAAATTTTAACTAAGAATTACAAACGTAAAAGAAAAAATTACAAAGCGAATAGTAAATATTCCGTCATTTGTAAGAATTATTCGTATATTAATAAATAATTTTTATAATAAAGTTAAGTAAAAAATTTATCCATTGACTATATACACACTGTAAGAAATTTTTTGGTGAAAATCCAAGAAAAGTTTTGGACGCTATCTTCCAGTTGGGTTTTGGAATTTTACAAAACATTTGGAATCAGGTTTACAAAACTTTTTGGTAATTTTACAAATTTTTTGTAATTTTACAAATTTTTTTTGTAATCACTAGTTTGGTGAATTTCCAAAAAAGTTTTGTGATTTTACGAAAAATTTTGTAAAAACAGCACCTTTTTTTTTTTTTTTTAATTTTTAAATCCTAAATGCCTGCCGAGTGCTTCGAACCCATACGCCTAAAAACTACCTGACTGATTTCTAATCTAAACGCTTTACCCGCTGCGCCATCGGGGCGACTTGTAATATGCGTGCATAGTTGCTTGTGTTTCAT
>MKYW01000152.1:0-36561 GCA_015776835.1 Aphidius ervi | reverse complement strand
TTTTTTTTATATTTCACTTCTTTTGATTATTAAAGTTATGATAAAAAAATAAACAGCTCATCTAAAATTGAGACTTTCAGTGACATCAATTGTAAATTTATGTTTTGTTTTTATTGTAATTTCTCTTCAAAAAAAATGACTAAATTCACGATATTCACAAGTAAATTCTAGCAGACTGAGAATTTATCAACTACCGGTTTTAGAATTTACTATATTTTATTATAAATTTTATTTAAAAGTTGGACATTTTTTGATCTAAGTTCGGCAGTTTGTGCTCGATCGATCGACGGAGAATAGCAATCAATTCCCGGCAACATTTTTTCTTTTCTGTTCACACGCTGAAAACTCGAAAACTAATTAATAAATAGAAAAAAGTCATTCTTGATAAATTGTTTAGAAATAAATTACAAATAATAAACCTTGCTTAACCCCATACCTAGCTTCAACAGATAAAGCTGTAAAAATGCTTGAAAACACATGACAATTCAATCATTTGTTCAATCAGTCAGCCATCTTTGTGTCATTTCGCCCCACCACCAGAATTTTTATAAAACTATATAGTAAAAATTATTTAAGTCTATACTCAATTTTATATGTATATATGATAATTTTTATTAGATATATTAGAATATTTATTAAATTGTGCAGTATTTTTTATTCGAACATATTATATTTTTTATTGTTTCCACAAAACATGCATGTTCTTTATTTTAATTAACTCATAACTCATAATCTAAGAGATTAATCAAAAAAAGTAATTCCTTATAAATTATTTATAATTGAATTTTCAATAATAAACTTCGCTCAACCCCATGTCTATCTGCAATAGATAACGATGTAGAGAGACTTGAAGTAACATAACAATTTTTTGACATTGTGTGACATTTTACATAATTTTATTGTAGAATATCATCTCTCGTGGCCAGTCACAGAAATGAAATTAAAATTACAAAGCACTATAGTAATTTCTATTCAAACATGATTTTAATTTTTAGTTAAAATTTCTCTCAGTGTATACGTTGAACTCATGAAAAATTAGTATTCAATTAAGACACAAATAATTTAAACCATAACAATTTGGTCTCGAACCTTGACGGTTTGTTTATATTCCAAGAAGTTGACTTCTAGAAACGGAAACATTTGTTCTCAAACTAATGTCTTTTTTTTTTGTTCAAATATATTTTTTTGGAAGAACCAAATCTCTGTTTCTAAGAATTTGTATTCTTCAGAACGGAAAAATTGTTATTTAGCGTACACGCTATTAACATTTTCAAATGCAATTAATATTGATAAAATCAATATCTTTTAAATCTCTGGTTTTTCAAAAGTATTTATTTTGGCTTTAAGTTTTGCACATGTTTCGTTATCCATCATTCAAGCATGACTCATGAGTGCTTTTGATAGATGCCAAGGTTACCTTTTTTCAAGGTCTAAAACCTTTTAAAAAAACAACGTTCTGTTTATGAGTCATGAGAGCCGTATTTTAGCTTTGCATTGTAAGTCACCCATTGACGGAAATTTTCCTGCCTCATATTATTTAGGCTATATTTGCTACCACCCATGTAGAAATGACCAAAGAAATGTATACCTACTTAGAACCTGATCCGAAATGTGAAATGCAAAAAGCTTTTCAACCCACGTCTGTTGGCCGCTTAACCGTGTTTAGTAGTAGTTGTATGCTGTTTCGATGTGACTGTATTTTATGCACAAGGGCGGTGGCAATAATGCATAATAAGAAATCTACGCATTATTTCCACTGCCCTGCTGTCATAATAGTATATTTCGTTACAAGTGCCCACGCAGAGAGTGTGCTCACAACGAATTTTGAGGGGCAAGCACGAGCCAAAAAACGCACTACCCCTCCAACGCTTTGGAAATTCACACATTATTCCCACTGCCCTTGTGACATAAAATATAGTTCGTTACATGTGCCCAATCAGAGAGTCCGCTCACAACTCATTTGGAGGGGAAACACTTGCCAAGGCTCGTGCTTGCCCCTCCAAATTCGTCGTGAGCACACTCTCTGCCTGGGCACTTGTAACGAAATATACTATTATGTTACTAGGGATAGTGGGAATAATGTGTGAATTTCCAAAAAACGCACTACCCCTCCGACGCTTTGGAAATTCACGCATTATTCCCACTGCCCTCGTGACATAAAATATAGCTCGATACATGTGACCAATCAGAGAGCCACTCACAACTCATGTGGAAGGGCAAACATGAGCCTTGGTCAGTGTTCCCCCTCCACATTCGTTGGTAGCACACTCTCTACTTTGGCACTTATATTGAAGTATACTATTTCTTATTCATTTGAGCCTAAGCCATTGAATTGTACAATGGTAATGAATCGATATCATTGATAAATCGATTTTATTTTTACAAATATTTATCTACATTTTGATTGCGAAGTTCTCTTGTGAAAGATACCAGTAAATATTATTTAATATTCGCATTCATTCATTCTTGTAATTTTTCACTACTCTCTTCCGTATATTTATTCGAGAGTGAATTTTATCGATGACAATCTGTATATTTTATGATATTAACAATAATCAATGAAAATTTTTAACACGCATTCCGCCTAATCCTATTAATACTGTTCAGTGCTGAATTCATCGTGTCAAACTCGAAAATAAAGCATATTTTATAAAGGGAACAATTAGTCAAGGTTTCCTAACTTGATTTTATACGATAATTTATCACAATAACTTAGATTTAAAGTGAATAATAAACATGATAAACTCAATTTCTTAATCACGTATACACTGAACTGTTCGTTTTCTTTCCTTTCTTTCATACAACAATAATAGTTTATCGTTTGGAATTATTGTGTGCACAATATTTTAACAAGTCCACATGGAAAATTTCATTTGATGATACTTAGGAAAAGATTATCAAACGACTCAATTTATAGAAATTAATCATGATTTTAAATTGTTAAAACACGTACTTATTTCCACGTACACGTACTTATCTATAAATTATCTCTTTTTTTTTTTTATATGAAGCATATTTTTGTTAAGAAAAACATTTATAAATTTGAATAAATGCTTACTTATCTCGATACATTCAATTTATTCATACCTTAGCAATATCATTTCTAAATTTCTAGTTTGCCTAATTCGTAATAAATTTAGGAATAGAATTCTCTTGTCCTTTTTTAAAGGTATTCTACGATATTTTTTCTTTTTTTTTTATCATCAAATATAAAGTAAGTAATTTTTTTTTTGAAAAGACTATTTTCAATCATGGTACTTTGTTAACATAAATAATCATTCGTTTTTTGTGTCTTCTGCTTAAAATATAATAAAGTTAACATCGTTTCTTTATTGATGCATGCTAAACAAAAAGTTACACATAAAATTTATATGTAACTGTCTAAAATATTACTTAAAATATAAAAAACAATTTTGTACTTTACAGACACGGACTAAACATGGCTAGGCAAAAAAAAAATATAATTTTTCGGAAAAAAATAATATAGAAAAGGATTCAACAATAATGATCTCTATAATTTTCCAATAGTAAAATTTTGACTTGTACTTGTAAGGGTGTATATGCTTTTATATTTAGACAAATAAATAAACTCAAATCTACGTTGAATTTTATGGTGCATGGCACAAGTACATAAAGTATACGCTTTCGTTGCACAAAACATAGGTTCCAAGGTATAAAAGTATAAAAATTTATTAGATAATATAGAATAAAGAAAATGGTTTGACCATCATATTTCAGTTGACATTGAAAATTAGAATTTCGTGCTAGGAGACTTTGACTTTAGAGTAAACTCATGTTATTCACTGAATAATTATCTCTTGTACATTAAAAGAGTTTTGAATCAATCTTCGTTTCAATGATTTTAATATTTACTCCAGACGGGCTTTGTAGCTCGTCTTCCATATTTCAGCAAGCGTAACTGCACTGTGAAATCTGTGAAAAATGCATAGAGGCAAAGTCACTCTCTGAATAAGAGTCCAAGCAAGATAACCATAGAAGTCAAGCTGAACTGGATTATCAGCAACTTTACGATTTTCAAAAGTATATATAACCCACATAGTAACGTTACAAATTAGTAAAAATGTTACGACCTGACGTCCAGGCTTGCTACGATCGTGTTCAGGAAGGTGAACACGTCTTCGTGAAACATCAGCAATAAACATCATTTGTAGAATAACTTGGAAAATTGCGAGTGCTCCAGTTACCATGACAAGAAGATTTGGCTCATGAGTAAACGCTGCAAAGGAACCTGCAATAACGCTGAAAACAGCATAGAGAAATAATCCAAATGCAGAAACTCGAAGAAGAATGTCATTAAGATCACTTTGTTCTTCTGCTTTGAATTTTAATCTTTGGACGCGAATAAAACCAATAATAATAGCAAATATTGAAAGAACCATTAGAGCACAATGTGAAACATCAGCTAAATAAATAGCAAGTAAACCAAAATTGGGATGATGAATAAGCACAAAAAAAAGAATCAAACAGATAAGTGATCCAACAAGAAGAAATAGACCTAAGAAAAGACCTTTACTGGCCCCTACACAATCAACTCTTCCATGCCCTGAAACAAAGATAAAAGGTTTATATTATAAAAAAAAATTCATCATATAAAAACGATAAACTTAAAACCATCTCTTACCAGCATGAGCAAGTGCAACCGCTCTGCGTGACAACATTGCTTCAAGCCGGCGCTCAAGATCAGCCTCAGCCTGTTGTGGCCAACGTGGATAACGCCCAATATGTTTCCACATAATATAAATTACGGCCGCTCCAATTAAGCTGTACTCGATTATAAAAGGAAATAGATATGGTGCAGCTTCCTGCACAATATTTCCCATGATATTGACGCGGCCACAAGCATTGTCAGCAGGTTGCGATGAATGGTAGGATTCAAAACTTGGACTCCAAACTTTAGTGTTATTTGTCGAATTTGCTAGATCAAAGATTTGTGAAACTCTATTTTCAAATTTTTTTTGTGGAGCATCCGCAAAATCCCAGAAAAGAGGATCTGAAGAAGACAAAGGAGATGATGTTGGTGTTGGTTGGTGAATTGATGTTGATGTTAGGGTACTTAAGCTTGAAGATTTTAGGGTCGAAGAAGAATATTCTATAGCATTAGTAATAGCATTGATCAAAGTCGAAAATGTTGGTGAAAAAGTATGAAATCTTTCGCTAGTTGTTGTTGAAGACGTTGGCACACTTCCAATGGTAGTTGTCACTGGTGTAGTTATGGTTGATGTAAATGGAACTGCAGTTGTTGTCGAAGCTGGGCTAGCTGTAATCGCTCGTGCTACAGATCTTGCTGTTGAGCGTGCATATCGGCCAACCGTTGACATTGTTGTTTTCACTATTTTTCGAGTTGTCGCGGAAGTCGTGCTCCGAGTTCCCAATAAGTCACCACCACCCAGACGAAGCTGAGACATGTCTCGTGGAGCCAAACCCAGGATGGTACCAGCATTGTTCAAGGCATGTTGTCTAATGCTTTCTATGAAGAAATATTTGATGTCTTTTATATGCTTTGATGCAAGTATGGCATTAAAAACTTACCTATAATTCCAAGTTCTTGTTTTCCAATTTTTTGTCCAATTTGAGTTATTTCTTTTAAGCTCTCGAAAACTAACGTTCTGACCCAAACGCAGATATTTGTTGCAACGACATGCATCAAACCAAAACGAGCAATCATTTTGAATCGATGAATGTTGAGCTATAGATGAATATGATTAACCATTTTATAAAGAAGATTCTTTTCGTAGACTTACCCTTGAATTCATAAAAATGAAGTACATTTGCATAAAAGTAAAGACCATTTGGAGAATTGGGTTCACACCGTGAAGAATTTGGAAGCAGGGTGAAGTTGGTGGAACTTCAAAAAATGCTCCAAATTCTAACCCATTGTATACCATTGTTCCAAGTCCAAAAGCTAATCGTAAGATAAAATTTTAGACAATATCTTTGAATTAAAATTCGTAAAGTTCGATATAAATAATTGAATTCAAGTTCAACGACATTGCTTACCAATAGCTCCGATCCTAAGAAAAAAGCTTCCATGGCTGTGATCATTCTGAGATGTTTTGCGTCTTCGAAGAACTCGAGTTGAGACACCGGCTTCTACATCAGTTGCATCCTGTGACGATGGTTATAATCAGGGAAGAAGAGTTCAGTTAGATTTCGATTCCGTATTAATTACTGATTAGATAAGCGTGAACATGAAAACAATTAAAATGATAGATCAATTTAGAGAATAAAATCTCATATATATAACACATACGATGAGGCCAACGCTTTATTTTTTCGGTATAAACTCAGTTCCATTAAAATAAATTATTTAAGTTATGTAAATAGTCTGATAAAAAAGTTTTGTAAAAAATGCGCGAATAAATTTAAAACTTTTAATAAAAATTATATGAACATTTTGCAGAAGCGGTTAAAAAATTTATATAAAAAAATCGCAAAAATTTTAAAAAAATTTTACAGAATTTTTACAAAAATTATATAAAATTCTAGAAGTTTGCATAGTTCGCCCTTTAAACAATAAATTGACTTTATTATAGTCTGTCAAAATTTTTCACGATTTTTATAAAAAAACAAATAGTCTAGTTTCCTTAGCTCAAATTGGACCATTTTTGTTCAAAGTTTCGAAAAAATTCATGGGGGTGTATTTGAGGGTGGGCAGGCTAATAAGCGTAGGGAAAAATAATTCAAATAAAAAATGTCAGGAATTGAATAAGATAGTTTTCAGATTGTAGCGATATGGTATGCTCCTGCGCATATCCCCACCACATTGGTTGTCAGGTGACATCCAGTGATGTGCTCGCTTATATATATATATATGCGTGTAATAGGGAAAAAACTCACTCTTACACTTCTAGTCCGGCCACCGATCTATAAGGTGCGGCCGAAACTACTTCATTAAATTGCATTGGTGACGTGGCTTTGCCACCTCACAACCAGTAATATATATATATATATTGTATCTTGCTTAAATATCTTATCAAATAGTCTAATCGTTAAATAAATTGTTTTTTTTTTTAATATTAATAATGAAATCTCGTGTCTTTATTTCAAAATTGTTGTTTAAAATAAATTAAATTTAAAAAGTAAGGTGAGGGAAACCACACCTTACAAGGTGTTCTTAATTTTTTGCGTAAATCGAAGGGTTAATGGGGAAATCGTGGTTAAAATATTTCAAAAATCGCGAAATTCAAACCAAGGGGGGCACAACCGAATTCAGTGCTGTGACCCCCACCGTGAGGGACGTGACCAACTCTCGGATTATGTATTCGTATACTATTCGTATTCTTTTTCAATTTTTGTCTAGTTCTGCCGAGTTTGGCAATAGGGTCTAGGAGAAAAAATAAAAAAAGAAACTTAGTTTAGCCTTAGATGTAGCTGAGGAAAAGAAAAATATCTAGCAGCTAAGTAAAATATCTAGCGGCTAAGTAGAATATTTGGTTGGTAAAATAATGTAGATATTGATTTTTTGGCTATAATTTAGGCTAAGGAAAAAATCTAGCTAAGTAAAAAATCTAGCTAAGTAAAAGATGTAGCTGAGGGAAAAATTAAGCTGGTCAAATTATGTAGATATTGTGTGTTTGGCTTATAATTAAAGCTGAGTAGGTAATTTGGACGTAGGTACCCCCACGAAAAAATATATATCCTGTATATATCCGAATGGCGTATATCCTGGATATATCCTAAAAATTTCGGGAGAAAATAATAGCAACGCACTCTTGTAGCAACACCTGTGACTATTGTGTGCACAAAATTCAAAGGCGGACCATATTAAGCTTTCAGTAAATTATACACCAAGCAAACTGTCACAGATATAGGTTAATCATAAATTACAAATTTACGTTTCATAATGTAACATTAAATAAAGAAAAAATTAATAAATAAATAAAAGTATATAATAATGAAGTATTATGTTTTAATATTTGAGTTGTCGATATTATTACTACTGTAGACATTGCTTGGTGTGAAGAAGCATTCATATTGTCGTCCATTTAATATTTGAGATATAATATTTAGAAAAACTGCTACAAGAGCGCGTTACTCTTTTATTCTTTTCGGCATTTTTAGGATATACGCCATTTGGATATATCCAGGATATATATTTTTTCGTGGGGGTAAATGGAGATTCGTGGCACCCTATGGTGCCCCCCGTGGCAGCTTCTTGTGGATTATGTCTATTTAATCATTCGTAGTTCCTTTTGCCATTTATTTAGTTTTAGCTAGTTTTGCAAAGTTCAAAATGAAGGACTTAGTTTTTTTTTCGTGAAAGTGTTGTTTTTTTCTAATTTTTCTTCAAGTTTGATTCTTATATTTTTGTATAATTAATTTTATAATTGGAAAAAACCAGAAACTTAGAAAAAATAACAAAGTTCCCCCGCCGGGAATCGAACCCAGGTCTTTTGCTTACCGGGCAAACGCCTTGACCACTAGACCACAGGGCTTCTTATTTTTTCTAAGTTTCATCGAGTTAACTCGGACGTCCTTCTATTCGTCAATTCATTTTTTCACAATTCCCTTATTCACAATTTACCCAAGAATTTAGGTAGTAAAATAAGTTAGATATTGATTGTTTGGCTACGATTACAGCTATAAGTGAAAAATCTAGCTAAGTAAAAAATCAAGCTGGTATAATTATGTACATATTGTGTGTTTGGCTATAATTAAAGCTAAGTAAAAGATGTAGTTGGAGGAAACATTAAGCTGGTGAAATTATGTAGATTTTGTGTGTTTGGCTAGAATTAAAGCTAAGTAAAAGATGTAGCTAAGTAAAAAATCTAGCTAAGGAAAAGATGTAGCTAAAAGAAAAATTGAGCTTGTAAAATTATGTAGATATTGTGTGTTTAGCTATAATTAGAGCTAAGTAAAATATCTAGCTAAGTAAAAGATCTAGCTAAGTAAAAAATCTAGCTAAGAAAAAGATGTAGCTAAAGGAAAAATTAAGCTGGTGAAATTATGTACATTTTGTGTGTTTGGCTATAATTAAAGCTAAGTAAAAGATGTAGCTAAGTAAAAAATCTAGCTAAGGAAAAGATGTAGCTGAAGGAAAAATTGAGCTGGTAAAATTATGTAGATATTGTGTGTTTGGCTATAATTAAAGCTAAGTAAAATATCTAGCTAAGTAAAAGATCTAGCTAAGGAAAAGATAGCTAAGTAAAAAGTCTAGCTACGTAAAAAATCTACCTGAAGAAAAGATGTAGCTGAAAGAAATTTTAAGCTGGTGAAATTATGTAGATATTGTGTGTTTGGCTACAATTACAGCTAAGTAAAAAATCTAGCTGAGTAAAAAATCTGGCAGCTGAGTATAAAATCTAGCGGCTGATTGAAAAATTATTCTAAGTTCCCTTTTTTTACTTTTATTTGACTCGGCAAAACGAGCCAGAACAGTAGAATGGCGTAGTCCGAAATAAAACGTGACCCTCACCGCACGGTGCCTTAAATCTGAATTTACCGTTTTCCCCATGGCCCTAGCCGGAGTTCAATAGCCCGTGTTAAAATTTTTCAGTCCTAAATCACTTTTTACTCTATCTCAGTCCTAAAAAAAAGACAATCGGGTTGCATCGGCTTTGATTGTCTTTCTTTCAATTCTCTTCATTAAAGGACGATCGTCTTTCACAGTGATTTTTTTTTTAATTTTCATCAATGATGATTAGAGCGGGGACTTTTTTTTTTTGAGAGTAAAATTATTTTCTAAGTCCCCTGAAAAACTTGAAATATTTCAAAGTGCAACAATTATAAGAATATTCAAACAATAATTATATTAATAAATCAATATAATTTACATTATGACTAACGACAATTGATAGAAAAAAAATACCATAATTAATTAATCAAAAAGCTGTTTGCCCATAGCTTTGAGACAACCATTTGACGATGGCTTTTTAATTAATTAATTATAGCAAAAATAGCTAAGGAAAGGATGTTGCCTATAGCTATTTAATTAATTATAACAAATGTAGCTAAGGAAAGAATGTTGCCGAATAAATTAATTGGCAGTGTAGATTATTTTTACAGCATTAATTTCTATTAAAAAAAAATTACTTCGTCAAATGACTGTGAAAAAAATCTACTCTGCGAATTAATTTATTCGACAACAATATTTCCTTAGCTACATTTGCCATAATTATTGAAAAAGCTATTGGCAAATGTTTCCAAAGGAAGAATGTTTCCAGATAAATTAATACGCAGTCTAGATTATTTTTACAGCTATTTGACAGAGTAATTTTTTTTGATAGAAAATAATGCTGTAAAAATAATCTAGACTGCATATAATTTTATTTGGCAACATCCTTTCCTTAGAAACATTTGCCATAATTAATTAAATAGCTATTGGCAAATTTCTCTAAAGAATAGAAGTTGCCAAATGAATTAATTGGCAGTGTAAATTATTTTCACAGCATTAATTCCTATTAAAAAAAAATTACTTTGTCAAATGGCTGTGGAAAAAATCTACTCTGCGAATTAATTTATTTGACAACATTATTTCCTTAGCTACATTTGCCATAATTATTGAAATAGCTATTGGCAAATGTTTCTGAGGAAAGAATGTTGCCAGATAAATTAATACGCAGTCTAGATTATTTTTACAGCTATTTGACACAGTAATTTTTTTTTAATAGAAAATGATGCTGTAAAAATAATTGAGTAATCAGAGTAATTTTCTATTAAAAAAAATTACTCTGTCAAATATCTGTAAAAATAATCTAGACTGCGTATTAATTCATCTGGCAACATTCTTTTCTTAGAAACATTTGCCAATAGCTATTTAAATAATTATGGCAAATGTAGCTAAGAAAATAATGTTGCCCAATAAATTAATACGCAGTCTAGATTATTTTCACAGCATTATTTTCTATCAAAAAAAAAAAATTACTCTGTCAAAGAGCTGTAACGATAATCCACTCTGATAATAAATTAATTTGCAGAGTAGATTTTTTATACAGCCATTTGACAAAGTAATTTTTTTTTAATAGAAAATAATGCTGTAAAAATAATCTATACGGTGAATTTATTTGGCAACATTATTTCTTTGGAAAAATTTGCCAATAGCTATTTAATTAATTATGGCAAATGTTTCTAAGGAAATAATGTTGCCAAATAAATTGATTTACAGGGCAGATTATTTTGACAGTATTATTTACTATTAAAAAAAAATTACTTTGTCAAATGGCTGTGAAAAAAATCTACTCTGCGAATTAATTTATTTGACAACATTATTTCCTTAGCTACGTTTGCCATAATTATTGAAATAGCATATAGGATGTGAATACATGGTCAAAAGTTGGGGATATAGCCAAACTTTCAGAATGGTCTAAATAATCAATAAGTTTTTTCTATTTTTAAATTTATATTTTTATTTTATGGTCAGTTTTGGACCAAGGATAATTTTTAACTATATAGAGTTATCGAAGTCGAGAGTCAAATAAACGCAAATACAACATAACAAACGGGTAAATTCAGACAGAACACAACCTCACCGAATGTTATTCTTCATCAGAGAATAGATTTTAAAAAAATTTTATAGATAAATTATAACGGTCATATCATAGAAGATCCTGTCTACATTTATAATGAAAATTATATTCATATAAGTAGTAATTATATGATCATTGAAAATAATACAAAAAATCATAATCATTGATATTGTCATGATAATTTATTTGAAAAAAAATGCAAAAAAAATCGACTTAACAAAAAAAAAAAAAAAANAAAAAAAAAAAAAAAAAAAAAACACAATTTTTCAGTCTTCTAGTAAATCAGATCTAAAAGTAAATGTAGTAAAAGTATAAATAATATAATTTTTTTTTTTAATTAAAAAAATTTTAAAATATCTTTTTACGTCTTGAGTTATACTAACATTGCTTTCGATTTAGAAAATAAAGTCTTGAAAGAAAAAAAATTAAGTTTTAATTCGAAGCAATATTTGATTATAAAAAAAGAATGTTATCATTTTGATTTAAGACTATCATTGCATGTATGAAAACAAATAGCAAGACTTAATATTGTCTAAAATTCAGACAATTTTGTTTTCAGGGGAATCAAATCCGTTATAAAGCAAGACATCATAGTGCCTAAAATTGACATGATTTCATTTTGAATTGAACCGAATCTTTTATAAAGCAAGACGTAATATCGTCTAAATGTTAGACACTTTTGTTTTCAATGATACTAATTATGTTATAAAGCAAGACGACATTGTCTAAAATTTAGACAATTTTGTTCTTAATAAAACAAAATTTGTTGTGAAGCAAGTCGAAAATTTCTATAATTTAGACACTTTTATTTTTTTTTCAAAACAAATGTATTTATTAAATAAGGAAAAAAAATATTAATTCAATTCCTTCAATTGTTTTGAATGAAGGATATAAGTGGTTTAAAATGAATCTTTTTTTAATGTATTTGATGTTTCTAATACTCGAATTTAACCTAAAAAATATATAATCGAGAATTTTTTTTTTCTCAAAAAATCATATTTTTTTCTTTAATTAAACTGTTTTTTATTTCATTTAAATGATTTTTTTCTTAGACAAAAAGTTCTATTTCGCAGAATTTTTTGTCTTCATTTCAACAAAAAATTTTTACAGTGTACACGGAGAAAAAAAAACGACAAAAATTGTTAAGAAAACAGGAGAAAAATTGTTGTGCTGCACAGCAAAGTAGTGGCCAAGTTGAAACTCTACAATATTTGTTCTGCCAATAGTGCAGTTTTTGTTCATCTGGTAGAGAAATAATTGCCGTGCTGTTTAACAAAATTTGTCATGCTCCAAACAAAAATTGAACATACAACAATTTTTGTATTTAGTTTAATAATTTTTATTATTCCACATAACAAAAATTCTGAAACCATATTAAATTTTTTTTTTTCAAAATTACAGAATCAATTTTCATTATGATAATTCAAAATAATAAAGAAAATAATTGAGGAACAAATTAATTTAAATTACGATGCTTTGATTTATTTTTTATATTTATTACCAAAGATTAAAAACAAAAATCTCTTCATTAAAATGAGAGATGCAGGTTATGTTCGTCATTTTCATGAATCATATTTTATTGTTGATGTGATTTGTTAAATATCACGTTTTATTATTTATCTAGTTTCTCACAAATATTTTATAGTCTATAATTTAATTATTAAAATGTTATTAAAACCTGGCATTAATTAATTTATTTTTAAAATATCAATCACACAAAAGCTTATCTCAACTTAGACAATTCCACACAATGCCATGTAGATATACCGAGGCACACGGCAAGACCGAGTCTTACCGATAACACCCGGAAACCCTACATTGTTGTGTAGCACGGTAAAATTTGCCTTGAAACTTGACAACATTTATTGAGCAGCCGAACAAATATTATTAAGCAACGTTGCAAAGCTGGCTTACTTGATAAAGCATTGCAAGGCAGTTGGGGTGATTTTTATTCAACTGGGTCAAGGGCAGAGTTGCCAGATGCTTGGGAGAGCAAAGCGCCACTGACGTGGTAATAAGGGGCCAAATGGGGGCCATTTTTGAGTGGCCAAAGCGCCAACCAAAGGGCCAGATTTAAATTTATTTTTATTATGAACAAACATGTAAATCACATTATAAGAGAAAATTTTTTTATTATTTTTTGTTATTTTTATATCATCTATCAATTAACATATCATTTTTATTAATATATTTTTTGGATAATTATATAATGTATTAATGAATATACTATTGCATATTATTTTTTTTAAATATTATCCATGGAGTGCCATGGAGAATATTAAAAAAAAACTCAATGATAATACCAACTTCCAGCTATGGCCCAGATGATCCAAAACGTTCACTAGCATTTTTTTTTTTAATTATATGTATATATATATATTTTGTTTTTATATATTATTAAATATATTATTTCTATTTTTAAAATACGTATTTTTGTTTATTTTTGTTTATTTTTATTTATTCAAATCGAATTTCGTTGCAATCAGTATTAGTATGTGCTATGTATATATACAGACTGTCCCATTTTAATTGGATAATGGATTTTTCTTGAAAAATATAGCTCAAATTGAAAAATGATTTGAGTAAAAGTTGTAGGGTTTGGAGGGGGACCTAGAAAAAAAGAAAAAAAAAATTCAAAAAATTCAAAATGGCGGAGTTTCAGGTATGAACAGTTTTTTCAAATGGATACTATATTTTTTTTTTGTACCAAAATGTTTCTTAAATCAAAACTAACACTTTTTACTTGATAAATTTTTCGATAAAATCACTTTTTTTTTCGGCCAAATTTTGACTGTTGATGGATTTTCCTCAAAAAATATGGCTCAAATTCAAAAATGATATTTAGAAAAGTTGTAGCGTTCAGGAAGACAAATACGAAAAAAAAAGAAAAATTTTCAAAAAGTTCAAAATGGCGGAGTTTGAAGTATGAACATCTTTTTTTCTGAGGTGAGGTGTAATTTTTTTTTACTGAAAAATTGTGCGCATCAAGACTAACACTTTTTCTAAATAAAATTTTTTAGCTAAGTCCATTTTTTTTTGTCATGCTTCTCACTCCGCTATTTTGAATTTTTTACCGAATTTTTTTTTCTTTTTCGTGTTTGTCTTTCTGAACGCTACAACTTTTCTAAATATCATTTTCAAATCGAAGTCATTTTTTTTTGAAAAAAATCCATCAACAGATAAAATCGGGCCGAAAAAAAAGTGATTTTATCGAAAAATTTTTCAAATAAAAAGTGTTAGTTTTGATGTAAGAAACATTTTGGTGCAAAAAAAAAATACAGTATCCACTTAAAAAAACTATGTTCATACCTGAAAATCCGCCATTTCGAATTTTTGAATTTTTTTTTTTTTTCTTTTCTAAGTCCTCCTCCAAACCCTACAACTTTTACTTGAATCATTTTTTAATTTAAGTCTTATTTTCCGAGAAAAATACATTATCCAATTAAAATGGGACAGTCTGTATATACATATACGTATTCTACGAGATTAATATGTATATATATATTAGGGTACGTTCCGAAAGTCACTCGAGAGCCCGAGAGTCCAAGATGGCTGCTACATGGACATAAATACCATCGTAACTTTTGATAGTATTTCATATTCGTGTAGCAGCCATCTTGAACTTCCGAGCCTCCAAGTGACTTTTGGAACGTACCCTTGGATATATATTAGATTAATTTTTGTTGATGTTTGTAAGTTTGACCAATCAAAAAATAAGCTCACAGAGAGTGATGCCATCAACGTCAAAAAAAAAAAAAAAAATTACCATCGGTCAAGGGGCCATGATGGCCCCCAAGCGCCAAGTTCAAAATTTTAAGAGCCAAACTGACAGGCTAGGGCCCAATTTAGCCCCAAGGGGCCAAGTCTGGTAACTCTGGTCAAGGCAAGCTGATATTTTTTGAAAATATTTTAAATGGTTCGTTATACAAGTTGAGCCAGCTCCTGACAGACCAGTTTTTCTTGTTCGTGATGGGCATATCACTCATAGAAGCCTAGATATGATTGACTACGCTCGTGAACACTCTGTTATTATTCTTTACCTTCCACCTTATTGCACACATCGCTTACAACCACTGGATGTTACTTTTATGCAGTAAAAGTTAGAAGTTGGCTTCGTATTAATTCACCAAGAAGAGTTATCACTGAACAAGTTCCAATGCTATTTAGTAAAGCTTTCACAGCAGCGTCAACGTCATCAACTATTAAATATGGCATTAAAAAATCAGGATTGTGGCCATCGAATCCCAATGTATTTGATGACGATAACTTTGCACCATCGGACTTTACGTGCTCAAATGACGATGGAGAAAGAGAACGGGATAAAGAAGCTGAAGAACAAGAAAAAAAACCTGAAAAAAAAGTTAAAGAAGAAAAAAAAAGCAAACGAATCACGTGAGAAAACTGATGATGATGAAGAAGGAGAAGAAAATATAGCACGAGATCAAGAAGAGGACCTGGTTCACGTACTGAGCCAAAATCTGAGTCGAATTTTTGTTGGAAATTGCCCAGAACAAGAACGAATTATCGACTCACCAGTACCTCCTCGTAAGTAAACTTATATTTTACTATTTTAAACAGTTATTTTTTTTTTTTTTTTGTCGATTATTATTATTATTCTCCTTTATAGCAAAGTCTTGGCTTAAACAAAAAGCTTCAAAAAGATTTGATGTGTCACCTTATGTGATTCAGCCACTTCCAACAGGCAAAAAAAATGAAAGTCGTAGGGGTCGTCCTCCAGGAAAGTCAGCTGTGATTAGAGCTCTCCATTTCGTAATGAGTTACATGCGAGAGTGGAGAGAAAAAAGGCTACACAATCAGCACCTTCATCGAGATCCAAGTCTACTCTAAATGGCAATTACAGTGAGCCTGAAGTTAGAGACTCAAACTAAAATAAAAATACTGAGGAAGATCCAGTGTACTTCTATTGTTCTAAAGCATACTCGACTTCAGCTGGGTTGTGGATACAATGCATTAACTGTAAACAATGGGTACATAAAGAATGTGCAAGTACATTGGGAAAAAAATATTCTCGTGGGTACGATTGCGTCAATTGTTAATATCTTGTTGATTTTTCGTTATGTAAAGTTTAATTAATTTAATTCTAGTAGTTCATTATTCATGAATTTTATTTAATTAGTACTTAGAAATTTATTTCTCGTTATTTAATAAAATTTTTTTAAACAGAAATTATTATGGTTTTATATTTATTTATTTCTATTTATAAATAATTTTACTTATATACATTTATCACCTTTCTATTACCTACGATAAAAAAAAAAAAAAATTTACAAAAATTTTTTTTCTAAAACTTAATATAGATAAAAATAAGTGTAATGAAAAAATTAAAAAAAAAAAAATTAGCGTGTTGCGAGTACGCGTGAGGAAAGTGAAACTTCTTTCGGAGTAGTTGCACGTCACGCTGAATATCTCGCTGAATAATTATAATAATAATATCATCAATACTAACAATAATATTCAAATATAGATATTAATAATTATTAGTTTTTATATTTTGAATATTATTATTATAAATTTTATTATTAATATCGTCGCATTAATGAAAGAAGGGCATAAGTGCCATTTTTAGGAATTCTTTTTTTATTAAAAGAAAAAGGGCGTAAGTGCGAATTTATAAATTTCCAGGTTTTTCATCTAATTTTAAGGCTTAAAAAAAAAAGGATAAAGGGCGTATGTTCAGGGACTTACGCCTTTTTTCCATTTTCAAAATCATTTTTAATAAAAGATGAAGATTTGTAATTATTTTTATGTTTTTCTTATTAATAATAAATTATTTATAATTATCAGTAAACAATCAATAATTTAGAAAATCCTGCCATTACATAAATTTCAAATAAAGTTGGAAATACGCCCTTCATCTTTTATCAAAAATTATTTTGATAACGAAAAAAGGCGTAAATCCTTGAACATACGCCTTTTATCTTTTATCAAAGATTGTTACGCCCTTTTTCCTTTTTTCTTTTTTAAGCCTTAAAAATAGATAAAAAACTCGAAAATTCATAAATTTGCACTTACGTCTTTTTTTTTTTAAACTTGACGTTTTTGGCACTTACGCCCTTCATCCTTTAATGCAACGATATAATTGATATCATTGATATTACTAATATTATATTGATATTATTGTAATATTATTGGAATTATTGCTATTTATAATAATATTATTCATATTCAACCATAGTATAAATAAAATAACAATAATTTCAAAAATATCATCGATAATAATAATATCAATATAATATTTGTAATAATAACAATGGTATCAACCATATTAATAATAATAATAATAATAATATCGATTTATAATAATATCGGTGATATTAATAATTGTTTGAGATTCACGGGATTCAACAAGTCACACGTACACGCACTCACACAAGCACATTCAGACTAGAATCACGGCACACGTTTTTTCCAAGTTTCGTATAGTCTTGTACGGTCGTAGTAAGAACACAGTATAGCACACATTCAGTTTTTCATTTAGTTTAAACAATTAGTCCACATAAATTAATGTACACAAAATACACGTCATAAATTATCAAGTACACATCGTTCACTATTTTAACAACATACAAAACACAACAAGAATTGTGATTGATAAATGAATACAATTTATAGTGTCACAGGCCGGGTTGTGGTTAGTTTCCTATCAGAACAGTTTAGAACACACAAAAGAACAAAGATTGGCATTGTAATTTACAACTACAAGGTCAAAGACCACTTGTAATTATGTAATATAATAGTTTTTAAGTTATTGTGTTTTTTAAATAAATGACATTAATTTTATAAAGTGCTGAATACAATTAATAAAATCGTATCGATACCAAAACCTATCACAAGCCATCCGAGTTCTTGAAAAAAAATTTAAGACAAATAAAACAAATTAGTTCACGAACAATAATATTAATAATAATATTGATATCAATAATAATAATAATAATAATAATAAACCATTGTTGTTATAATTATCATCATTCATATAAATTTATAGTATGAATAATAATAATGACATGGAGCGTGACGCTAGTGGGGCCTCAAATTTTTTCGCTACCCTCCGTAAAGAAGTTTCACTTCAAAAAAAAATTATAAATGAAAAGAATTTTTCGGGTGTTCCATTTGCCCCGCTTTCCCCTACATAAATATAATATTTTCGAAGTGAAACTTCTTTTTGGAGGGTAGTGAAAAAAAAAAATCGTCACGAAAATCGGGGATGAAAGTAGCGTCCCGGAAAGTGAACCGCTTTTCATGAAACGTTGCATGAAACACAGTATACATATAGCATAGGCAACACAACATGAAACGTTTCATAAAACGTTGCATGAAGCACAGTAAACATATAGCATAGGCAACGCGGCAGGAAACACAGTATACACATAGCATAGGCAACGCAATATGAAACACAGTATAAATTGTTAATTGATTTAAAGTGTTAACTTCAATTTTAATTACAATAAATAAATGTCACCATGTGTTGCCCATTCTGTTGAGGTTAGCCTTCAAAAGTGACAGTGATAATCAACATTTGTTGTAAGTATTGATAAATAATAAAATGCAATAAAACTATATAATACCCATCCAATGATCAGAGTACTGATGACTTTTGAAAAACCATGTTACTTCGAAAAATAAAAATTGAACATTCATTTATATTTTACAACTTTTATTCACTCAAACTCTAAATAAAAGTGTTCATTTCGTTGAACTATAAGATTCTACAATTGAAAGGGGAAAAATTGAGGCTTTTGGTTTTACAAAAATTAGATTTTTGTTTTGTTGTTATATATTATAATATTCTATTATTATATTATTTCATATATACATAATAATATAATAATTAAATTCATAAGTACATATATAAAAATATTGTATTAATCTCTTTTTAGAATTGGTTAATATCAACGCAAAACTTTGGGAAGAGACGGAAAAATTCTTTCTATTATCACAAATCCCTGATGAATCTAAAATGGATAATGATCCTAAAAAATTGAATGCTGATCGAAATAATGAAAACGAAAATGGTAATATTAATACTTATTCTTTAACACTTGATTCAAATTGTAATTCAAAAATATAAGTACTAAAACTAATGTTTGTCATAGGTATGCTTGAAAAAACGAAAACGAATCTAACTCCATTAGTCGTCGAGGCTCAAGTTTGCCATCTTGATTCACCCGATCAAAAACCATAGGAAAATCCTGCCAAGAAATCGAGACCATTAAGTACTGAACGCGTACGACAATATCGTGATAGACAACGTGAAAAAAAATTACAGGAAAATCATAGTTTAGTTATATTTTGATACGATATACATATGCATATATTTATGATTAGGACAATGGTTCATGTTATATTTATATTATCAAGAAACTCGGTAGAGTCTCGCCTCAATTTTTAAAAAGCGAGACTCTTACCGGGTATAAGTATTTTAAGTCAGTGCTCTGTGAAGTCGTCGTTTTTAATTTATCAAATGTCGTCCTAATTATTTGTTTAAAAAAAAAAAAAAAAAATAATTTCACTATGTATATCGATGCCTCTCTTTCTAATGAGCCTACTCTCTATTCTTTCCAATAAATAATAAAAAAGATATAAGAGTCAGTAAAAGCCAGGTATTAAATCTTACTAAAAAATAAAATTTCAAGCTGAAATGTCTAATTTTTTTGGATACGTTGCGCATACCCCGCGCTCATCCTTACTCCTGGATTTTTTTTTACATGCATACACGTGTGTGTATGCAGCCGCATGCGTTAGTTATTTACCATTGATGGTATAGCAAAATTTGTTTTTTTGCTTTTTATTCAAAGCATACTATTACATATATATACACGTTTCAATTTTTGTATGCAAGAAAATTAGTATTCGATTGTTATTTATAATTTATTATGGTATTCACGGTTAATTTAGAGTGGACAAATTACAAATATGAGTTATTACTAGTTTAAACAAAATAAGTGAAAGAAAAACAAAACATAAATCTAAGATTAATGTCCCCAAAAAGCTTCAATTTCTAATTACCTGTTTATTCATCATACCTTTCATAATCAAAAGACGTGAAATATCCAAAAAAAATGTCAAAATTTTGAAGTATAAAGTTGAATTTGCTGGATATAAAAAAAATAAAAAAAAATTAGGCTGTTTTTATTATTATATTATTATTACAATGTATCTAAATAGCGCCTTATTTTTTTTTATTTTTTTTTTATCCAGCAAATTATTCAATTTTATACTTCAAAATTTGGACATTTTTTTGGATATTTTACGTCTTTTGATTATTAAAGGTATGATGAATAAACAGGTAATTGAAAATTGAGGCTTTTTGGGGACATTAATCTTAAGCTTATGTTTTGTTATTATATATATCCATTTCTTTCATCAATTATTTATTATTTATATTTATTTTTTTGAATGAAAAAAGCGAGCTGGCAAAGTGGAGGGGACACGCTAGGAAAAAAGATTGGAACAAAATCGGATTTTTTTTTCAGTAACGAAGTCCGATGAAAATGCCCCGCACTCGAAAATTAATCCAGGTATTTCGTGGAAGCTGGAACGTACTTGGCAATTGCCAAAGTGGACGCGCGACCCGATGCACCGTGGAACCTCACGTGACAGTTCAACTTTAATTGTTTTACATCACAAATTACATTGTCACGTGATATTCCGTGGTGCATCGGTTAACGAATAAGTGAAAAATAAAAATAAATGTACTTTTATTTGTTATACATTTGTTATGTCCCACGGTAAAACTTGGAACATTTTTCTTTTTTAATTTACCGCGATAAGTCAGCCATTGCTGCGACTTACCGACGGCAAACTGTTATATCTGACTTTCAATTATTTCAGCGCCAGCGTAGTCACCGCCATGTTGCCTCAGGCCCAAGCTGCCCGAAAAAGCCCAGCAACTCGCTCTATTCTCTCGCTGACATTCAAGGCAACTAGACCTACCTCACGCTCAAAATGATAGACCTAGCTTCTATTTCATTTTACCACGTGACATCTGCTAAAATCTTGTATCGGGTCAAAATGATTTAATCTCAAGTTAAATAATTAAAATATTATATTCATTTAATTAATAACAATCCTAAAATCATTATTTTAGTAATATTTTTTGTCTAAATTAATAACTAATAATTTTATCTTGAAATCTAACTTGTTTCTTGAAGGTCAGCCTGCGAAGTTGCACAAGTAAAGTAAATATTAAAACTAACTAATCGTCAAGTGTAATCCACGGTAAATTAGTTAAAAGAGTTCTCAATAAATTTTCAACGATAAAATAATTATAAAATTAAGTTGTATCACATGTCCGCATGGACGCCGCCATCTTTGTTCATACATAAAGTGTCAATCAAACAAGTAAGGTGCTGAGCAAAAAAATCAAGTGTTCATAAATTAAAATACAATGCTAACAAAATAAGTTGAGTGTCATTAAAATAAATACGGTGTCTTCAGTTATTTCTATAATAAAATATAAATCCTAATATACCACTTATTTACGTGTTTGTTGGAGGACGCCATTTTGTTCCTATCATATCTGGACTCAATATACTAACTCAAATTAACTTGTATAGTCTCCATAATAATCTGTAAGTCAAGTCTCGATCTAGTGTCATCTTGTCAAACCTATCCTATTCCGTCTGTTGCTTCCCAAAACCTTAATCCCTGTCTGCCGACAAAAATGGAGGTTTAAACTTAATTATTTAATTGGTGGTGATAATTGCCAATTTATTACACATTAATAACTTGTGGATTCAATCGATGAAATACATGAATAACAAATGATTTTACTTTGTCGTGTACGATTCCGTGACACGATTTTAAAGAATAAATCGTTTGTGACAATCATTCTGTCGTTGAAAATAAGTAGTTAATTTTCTTAAAGAAGGGTGCGTTTATTATAACGATCATAACAGTATTTGTGTTAAGGAGCAGTGTCGTTTACTTTTTGAAGTTCACTTATTAAAGAAAACTGGCTATTGTTTGAAACGAGACACTTTCTTCATGAAACAAACAGAATATTGTTTGATTCAAAATTTTTTTTTTATTATCATAAACTAATTGTTGTTTCTAATAAACAATTTATTTCTTCTTTTAAACAACAACTTGCCAAGAAGTTGTGTATTAGAAGAAAGAAGAAAATGTTCTCAGTGTGGTCAGGTATTTCTATGATCTAATCCAATACATAGTCAGTAAGGCGTATGTGATCAAGTTTGGATCAAGAATGAATTGTATTTCCTGAAATAGAGATCTGATCATGACCAGACGTCACAAAGGGCAGTTTGAAATTTTTAACTTGCATATAGATATAAATAATGTATATGATTCCGTCGTGTTATGCTTATATCTAGAATATATATTCAGCTCTGGATTACCTGTGATTTTTTTTTGCTTTTTCCATTTTTAGGATCCTTCTTATTGGTTTTTTTATCCTTTTTTTCATTTTTATTTTTTGATTCTTTTGGTTGTTTTGGTGGTTCGGGTATTACTGGAGGCGACTCGTTTTTCGCACAACAAGCACTTTCTTGAAGGAGGAAGCAAAATACGTATAGCAGGAACAAGATACTCATACCATAGAGATAAGTGAAAAATCCTTCAAAATAGTATAGTGGCAGCTTATGAGTTACAACTTCGCTTATTACGTAAGCAATACAAATAACGACTAGCAGCTTCGCATAAATGAAACTCATAATGATGAATAATGATGTTCTGAAAATGAAAAAGAGTATTTTTATATTAGATTGACTAAATTAGATTGAGATTGTTTCAACTATCAACTGACTCTTTTTTTTATTTAAAAGTTGGGTTACCATATGCTCAAAAGCATAATTCGCGAGAATTTTTCATGTATTTTAAAAACAGTCAATAAATGAATTACAACCATTTCAATGATATCGTGGTAATTATTTTTCTTTTAACTAAAAGTATAGTTATTGTCTGCAATTTTTACGGTTCCCCCATGAAAAAATATATATCCTGGATATACGCCATTTGGATATATCCTGGATATATCCTGGATATATCTCGGATATATCTTGGATATATCTTGGATATATCCTGGATATATCCGAGAGTGCGCTACTGGTGTTATTCTTAAGAAGTTTCAGGATATATCCGATTGGCGTATATCCAGGATATATATTTTTTCGTGAGGGTTATTTTAAAGTTACAACAGAATGGCTGTAATTCACTAAAATTGTTCTTTCAAGTTAATGAATCATCAAAGCAGATAGAAGGTTAGTAACATTTAAAAAAAATATATGAGACAATTGCTTACTCATGACAGCAACAGAATAAAAAAATTATTTAATATTACCACAAATTTATGTTGGATCAGAAAATTTGATGAAATCGGAGCATTCCTGAAATAGAAAATAGCTATACTCCGATGAAAGACAAAAGTAGTTTTAATATTTTAGATTCTTTCTAAACGCCATTTATAATACGTTTTGAATACAGATTGTAGTGATTAAAAATAATTATGTGAAAAATAATTTAACGTTAATCCCAGCAACATACACGTATCAATATTTCGAGTTGGAAAAGCCTCTATATACCACGACGTTTTATTTCTTGTGCTTCCCAAGAATTTTTAGTGCGTTACTGCAATTAAAATCGAATGTAAACATATAGATACTACACGAGTGGCAAAATGTGCAGGTTTCCCTATTTGAAGTCTAATCCTGATTCGAAAAGGATCAGGTTGCATCATTTCAGGAATCCTGATTTAATACTGATCCAGGTTGGATCATGATACCTTAACTTATCACTGGTTAGGGTTGCCTGATCCAATCCTGAACAGAATACTATCAGGATGATTTGGTCAAATGAATGTATTTTTTTTCAAGTTTACTATGTTATGAATTTGTTTTCATTCATCATATTTTTATTATTATTATTATTACTTGATATAATTATAATTGTTTAAAAATTTAAAAATATACGATGCAATAATTTAGTATATTCTTTTTTTCTAATTTGCGTAGAAACACTTTTCTCGTTAAAATTCAAAATCCACCGTGGAAAATTTTTTTAAATTTACTTGATCAGTTTCAGATCAGGCATCCTACTTCATTCCTGATCAGGATGCCTGCTCATATTCTCATCACTCATCCTGTTCTATTCCTGATTAGGTTGCCTGGTCATATTCTTATCAGGCATCCTGACCCATTCCTGATCAGGTATCATGGCTCCAACTTTACAATCTGGCCAGGTTTCCTGACCCGATTCTGATCAGAATCCTTAAAAAAAAGCGTTACATTATGATCCATTTCTGATCAGGCATCCTTATAAGTTTCGGATTCGAAATCAGGTTCCCCTACCGGTTCTGATCAGAACCCGAACTAAATTTCCACTCAGGTATTTTCTTGGCCATCAAAACATACAAGACAACTTTCCGGTATTCAGAAGACACCCAACATCGTTTAATTGCGGTTTAGATCCAAATTAAATAAAAAAAACAGATTTAAAATTTGATTCTGATCAGAAATAAATCAGAAAACCTGATCATTGAAAAAAAAACTAACTTATTCATTATAACGATTATTAACAAAGTAATTTAGTATGCTCACTCGTTTCAACGATTGGATCGATTTTTTCGAGTGCAAGGTACGTCAACTCAACACATTTGCTCCGTTAATATTAATTTTCATTCAGGTAATAAGTTTAGAAAAAAAAATTAATAAATCACCAAATTTGGAAGAATATACACTGAAAAAATCATTTCTGTCATAGAAAACTTTTGTTCCTGCAAAAAAGTGTTGGACCATAAAAAAATTAACTATGACGGAATTGGAACATTCTTGGTTTATGAAAATATTTTCTTGGTTCACGACGAAAATGAGATAGGACACGATTTTTTCGCTCTGAAATGTAGAAGCTTTCTTTTTGCATTAAGACTGAAACACTCTTGTTTTAAGACATTATTAATATAGTTTTCAGATCCAGTTTATTTTTTATTCTATTCAAGAAACTTCCTGCTTTTTGACAATTGAATTTTTTCGAAATCAACTTTTTTTTAGTTTATTTAACCATTTATTTATTTCTTCATATGTGTTGTCTGTTTCATCTTAGGTTAATACATTGTTTTTACATAAAAGTGAAAAACATATTCAGAATGGTCCAGGTTCTCCGCTCAATACTTTTTTTATGATCCAACAAATCCACTCCCTACTCCACCGCCACTCTATACGACACATTCGCGCATGCCGATGTCATATCTCTCATTTTTCGTTCTATAGGCTCCTTGAGAAAAGTGCATCGAGTCTATACAAAAATACATCATTAGTTACTATAAACATGAAAACTCGAACGAATTACAGTAGTAACACTATTCAATTTTAAGAATATCATCAATTCCAAATATTCATAAAATACTGTGAACTTTGAATTACTCTAATTTTTCGATAACATATGAAATTTTTCTGATTTGTTTTGATATGTATGAAACGAATCTATTCAAGCAATAATTAGTTATAGATGTATAGAAATACGAAATTCTTTATTATGCCTTAGTAGACTCCATAAATAAGTTAATCTTTCAGGCTTCGTCATCAGACTTGTAAGACCTATTTGGAAATCTACTATTGAAATAATAAAACGGAGAAAATCAGTTAAAAAACACAATCAAAAGGTAGTCCTAAAAATTAGAATGTTGGAGAATTTGTATTTTCATCTAGTGATCTATTTTGTTGTTTCTTTAAATATCAAATGAATGACCTTACTGTTTTGAAGGTGTTGATCGAACATTTTTAAGTTCCATTTCTTTGTTCGCAGCGTTGTTCTTCTCAGCATTATCTTGAGCATTTACTGGTGGACCAACTTCACCACCACTGTTTTGTGGGTTAAGAGTACGATTCAAAGGAAGCGTTGATGTGTTGTCATTCGTCGATAACGCTTCGACTTCAACAGTTGCAACTTTGAAATTACCACTACCCACCATTGTTTTTAGTTTGTGTCTTTAATTTTTTCACTTAACTGTCTCTTAAAAATTATCAAAATTAATTATAGGAAAAAATAAAATTTTTTGTTCGATGTAATTAGTTTGTGAATCAACTTTTATATTCAAAATTGAGATAAAATTATCCAAAAAAGTATGACGAGTTGCAATTTTTTTTTTGTTATGAAAAACACCACTCAATGAGGTCATTTCACGTATTCAATATTGGTTAAAGAGATCGTGATATGATCATAATTGACTTTTTGAAAACCTGAATCGTTCGTGACTGACTTTGAGTGTTACTTTGAAGGAGAATATAAAAAAATCCTTACTGAGCAGTGGATTTACGCATTGTGATACTCAATAATAAAAAAAACTAATATTTTTCCTAGCTATTTTTTTTTTCACTTCTTAACCTGATTAAATGACTAATGAGCTGATTGATGGTAGAGTGTTTATTTCAGTCACAAATACTAAACAAGACGAATTCCTAGATAAACTCTTTAAGATTCAAATTGCGATGTAAAACACGATTCGACACTCCCAGCAGCCCAGAGACTGAAGCTCTTGCCTGGGTGTTATCGTCCCGGGCAAATAGCAGCTTGCGCCAGCGCATGAGTCTTTTATTTTGACCACTAACCAGTATAAAATTCATAGTAATACAATACTTTTCACAAACCAGGAAAAATTTAATGCTCATTTTTTACATTACTGCTCTATTCGTTGGATAACCCATTGACATATGAGAAATTAGAAATGAGTGTAAAATCAATAATTAGAAAAATAAGAGATCGACATTGGAGATGGAGCACAGCAGTAGATTGTCAAACTACTGACCTCCTTAACTTAGACAGAGGTCATTGACTATTTTGTCTGTACGAGATCTTGTTGTTTTTCTTCTTTGTTCTATCATCTTTACAATATGTACAATTTTTGAGTGACGACCATCAATTCATATCGTTTTTGATCCAATATTTGCCTGGATACCAATAACTCATTGAAAGATCTACCTGAATATTTAAAAAATGTTTTCATATTCAAATTTTCATCGTTCAAAAATCATTTTTTATTAGAGGTTGCGCCTGAGAATATTGTATAGTTATGTCCAGTATTGATTTTGGTGGAGCCCATATGTCAGTACTGCCATATGATTTTTGATTCTACGAACGCAGTTAACGCACATAATTTTTATCAATTATTGTTTCAACCAGAAAGATATATTCCATTATTCCGCTTGAGTTTTCCTTTAAAAATAAGATAAGTAATCAATAAGAAAAACCAAGGACAAAGAAAATTCAGCTGACTCTCAATCGCCCAAGAGGTTTGGGTGATTTCATCCAAATCAAAAACTTTGTCACAAGTTTCGTTATAGCTGCCGTGGCCGAGTGGTAATGCTTCGGGATGTCACACAGAAAACAGAAGTTCAAAACCAGGTAGAATTAAATATCACTCTTGTTTAATCATAATTTCTTCAAAAAATTATTAATAGTTTGTTTAATAAAAGCCATTTGGTTGAATCCCGTGCAGGAGAATACAACATGGCCGAGCAATGGCCCAAGCCTGGCAAGAAGTTGCCTTGGCTGCCAGTCTTGGTTCATGCTCAACCCAGGCGTGGAGATTGACACCAATTTAATATACGCTACCAAGACTGGCCCAAGCATTGGCCACCAATACTCGGCCAAGACTTCTAAAAATTTATTAATTTGATGAAAATAGAAATACTTTTTAATTATTTAAAATATTTAATTTTTTTAGTTTTATAATTAATGATTTATTTTGACCGAAATAATTACACCATAAATACTTGACATCACCAGGAAATGAACTTGGTATCTCCGAGTTCAAAACTCGAGAGCCTTACTTACTTAATAATAATTAACCAAGACTCGGCCGAAGAATGACTTGATAAAAGCTGACCAGCTCTTCTTCAACAAATGGTCGGCCAAGCATTGGTATAAAAGCCTTGGTAAGCAAATAACCAGCCGTTTTTCCTATGCTATTCTCGTACACTAAACCATCTTCGAGATAGCCAATAACGCGGATGGAAACATAATGAAACACTTTGCTAAGAAAAAAAAATTTTGTGAGCCATCTAGACTCGCGGTTTTATTATGTGTAAACATCTTCGGCGTGTTGTTGTAATTGAACAAAATAATAATAAGTACGCATTTAAACAAATTTTTTTCACTCATTTATAAAAATATTGTTTGTTTTTATTTTATTTTTTTCTATTTTCATACAATTATTATTGTTCAGTAATTTTCAATATTCCATGATTTTAAAATTTCTATATATTGATTTTTTTTTTTTGCAAAAAAAATATATATATTGAAATTTATAAATTATTATCTAAATTTTTATCGAAACATTTTTTTCTCATACTTTTTTCCATACTTCAACTCCATTTTCAACCACTTTGCGCATGCGTAAGAATTTTTTCCGTATTTTTCCCGTAATCGTGAGAAAATTTCCTGTTAGAACTGAATAAAAAAACATGTTGTCTGAGATATGATAATATCCTCTGAAAGTGTCGATATAATAGATTTGTATTTGTTTCATTAATCTTGTTTTATTTTAATTCATATTAATACGTCTTCACTTTCATATGCCGTGTAACAAGAATTATAGCACCTCGATAGTTCAGTTCCTAAACTATATTTTACAAATACTATTTCGCATTTGGTATGTTGAACGAACTTGAGAAATTTAAAATCAATAAATATCGACAAAAAAAATAGAATATATAGTTGAATCTTAATAATATCGCTATTGAAACTTCGAATATCACTGTGTTTTTTCATACGTAATATATTATACTTATTAAAAANTTTTTTTCGTTTTGCAATTTCGCCCTGTAATACCGGCCAAAATTTTATAGGAAAAAGCTGTTTCTTGTAGTGGCAGTACTGGCACATGACATTATTTTTTTTGGCTTCCAATTATTAGATGGATATCTGTTCAATGTTTATATCAAACTGAAATGAATAGAAAATTGACTTATTGTGATTGTTTGTTATTGTCACATAGGTCGTACCACACACTATCGTAAACTGTAAAGTCTGGAATATGGCATAGAGAATTTTATCATTTTTGTCGTTGTTTCTGTTTCTAGTTTTTAGTCGGTATTACAGGGCTTAATTGCAGAGCGAAAAAAAAATTTTTATTAAAGGAATGCACCCATTAAATACCAATAAAATACTTGTATTAATAGAGTATATTGATATACAACGGCATATACATAGATATATATATATAATAATAAATAAATAAATAAATAAATATACTCGCATTTAAATTCATTCAGAAGGCCTGACGGTAACGGCTACCGACGGCTGGCTGACCGATTACCATGGCGCTGCATGGCGCAATGTAGACTGACAGAAAATGGATTCCTGCCCAGATCCGTTACCGGATCTGACGTCTAAATTCTATGTTTTTTCCTTTTACTCCATACCCAACCCGCGCCTAAAGATGTTTACACATCAAAAAAATTTTGTATTTAAGAGGAAAGTTGCTCAAAAATATTAAATTTTTTCTTGGAAGTTTCAGGCTTTAAGTCAAAAAAAAAATTTATTCATATGAGAAAATTTCTTTTAACTTAAGCAACTTTTTTTTTGTTTCAATTTGATTTTATTTAGAAGAAAGGAGAATTTATTAAAGTAAAATTTTGCTAAACGTAAAGCAACCTTATTGTTTTAATCAAGAAACATGTTGATCAAGTTTAATAGATAATATATTAATTTAAAAAAAAAATAATTTTCTATAAATGTGACTATAGAATCTCCATCCCGGAGGGTAAAAATAATTTGTTTATAATTTCTAATTTACTTAAAAGACAGAAAAAAATAACGTTCAAAGTTATTTTATTTTGTTATCTACAACCGGGTAATTGGTTTCTTAAAATAATATCGTGAATATCAAGAATCTTTGTGAGCGTGTCAATCTGGATGGTCACCCGAGTAGATGGTAATGTCTTGATGATAATCACTGGATGTTAATCGATGACACAAATTAAAGCACAACAGTAATTGTATTGAGAAAAAATTAAAAATATGTCGCTAAGTTATGGATTATTATTTATTGATAAAATTTTTTACGTACATGCTGCATATTTGAAAAAATGTTGCGAGAGCGTGCATCTTACCTTTCGCGAGAGCACTTGTCTCTCAAAATATATATGCTTTTATAACAATTGTGGCAAGGATGTTTCATGGTGGAAGCACTTCTTGACCAATGATTACAAAGGGGTATTGTCGTGGGGTTACGTCGTAACGGGCTCATAACAAGCATTTTCGAGAATAAAAAAATGATTTTCTTCGATTTTTTTTTCTTTCTACAAAGTATAACTAATGGAAACAAAAAATATCTACAAGAGCGATAGAGATATTTGAGACGCCTCTCCTGAGTCTAAAGCTACGGTCTCCAAGAAGAGTCTGCGTCGGCTGTCTGACTGTCGCGTTCAGACATGCTCGTCCCGAGAATAGAAGTTTCATGTTATTGATCTCTGTTCGCGCTCGGAGCGCCGCAGTCAGCAGTCGTGTCTGAACTGGCCAAAGTCGGTAACATAGATGAATTATAAAATGTATTTCTATAGTTTAAAGATTATATATTGTATATTTGTATTACCCGAGTGGAAATTGAAATTAAGACTTGATCAAATCTTGATCAGGCAACATTGATTTCAAATCCATTCTTGATCAAGATGCTTGATCCAAACTTGATCAAGAACGTAACGCCAAAGGTGATCAGGATTTGATCAAGATGCTTGATCAAAACTGGATCATGTTTACTTGATCAATATTTGATCAGGATGCGTGATCAAAACTTGATCATGTTTACTTGATCAAAAAACAAAAATTATATTTTTATTTTTAATTATTGTATTTTTTTTCTAATTACCCAGCGAAGAAAGGGAGAGAGATAGAGAGAGAGAGAACTAAAGAGACAATTTTTTTTATTTTTTCTATCAAGCGCACCTACCGGGATTCGAACCGACAAAGTTAAGATTGTACGTACTAAGGGGAACGTGTTGGCCCCCGCGGCCACGGAGGGAATCGATACACACGATAGTTTTAAGGAGTTTATATAATTAGACCAGTCTTGAAACATAACTAGGCCATGTTTAGCGTCGTTTTTATTAAGAAAAATCATTTTATAAGTGAAAGAATAATAGAATTGTAACAATGAATGGATTGAACAATAAAAACATACAAGTAACGAAATATATAATAACTGATCAATTCTTGATCAAGTTTGGATCAAGCTGGCCTTATTAAGGATAAGTTAAGGTTTCCTTGATCCAATCTTGATCGTGATCTTGAAAAAAATACAAGTACCGAAATATATATTAATTGATCAATTCTCGATCAAGTTTTGATCAGGCTGGCCTTAATAAGGGTGAGTTAAGGTTTTTTTGATCCAATCTTGATCAAGATGATCTTGAAAAAAATATAAGTGTCGAAATCAATATTAATTGATCAATTCTTGATCAAGTTTTGATCAGGCTGCCCTTAATAAGAATGTGTTAAGGTTTCCTTGATCCAATCTTGATCGAGATGATATTGGAGAAAATACAAGTACCAAAATGTATTTTGATTGATCAAGCCTTGATCAATTCTTGATCAGGTTGGCCTTAATAAGAATGTGTTAAGGTTTTCTTGATCCAATCTGTATCAAGATGATCTTGAAAAAAATGCAAGTACCGAAATGTATATTAATTGATCAATTCTTGATCAAGTTTGGATCAGGCTGGTCTTATTAAGGATGAGTTAAAGTTTGCTTGATCAATTCTTGATCAGGCTGGCCTAAATAAGGATGAGTTAAGGTTTGCTTGATTCAATCTTGATCAAGATGATCTTGGAGAAAATACAAGTACCAAAATGTATTTTGATTGATCAATTCTTGATCAATTCTTGATCAGGCTGGCCTTAATAAGGATGAGTTAAGGTTTCCTTGATCCAATCTTGATCAAGTTATCCTTAATCAAGCATCTTGATCAAATCTTGATCAAATTTCGATCAGGCTTCCCGTGTTAAGGGAACATTGATCAAGTTTTGATCAAGACTTGAAGTCAAATCAGGCTAGCTTGACTAGATTTTCACTCAGGTAGCGATTATCCCAGTCGTTTAATTACGTTTGCAGATTTGTACTCTGATAATAGTTTAAAGAAATGATTCTTCGAAAATTATAAATTAACTATTGCATGTCACCGTAAAAAATGAATATTTTCCAATAGTTTTCTTTTATCTTGAAGAAACACACGGGTAGTTTGGATTAATAGAATTAAAATGAGGACTTGAAAAATTAGGTAAGAAAAACGTGTTAACAAAAAATTGTTAATTAACAATTGCATAATGCCTCTAAAAATAAAAATTTTCGAATATTTTTTTTTTGTATCTCCAAGAAAATCACCAGGGATAATTTTTACTGATGAAATTGACATTTGAGTATTGATAATAATAATAAAGTATTGTAAATTGAAAGTTTGGAATAAACTATAATTTTTTTCATATCCGAGTACCAATTTCACTTTTATCACTATAAATTCTAGCACCAGAAAAATAGTTGATGAAAAAATTTGTGAGCCATCTAGACTCGCGGGTTTAATATGTGTCAATATCTTCGGCGTGTTGCTGTAATTGAAAATAATAATAATAATTGGAATTGATAAAGCTTGCCATTTAATTTCTTTGATGACTTGGTATTTTAAATTATTTAAATAAATTGCATTAATTTTATTTGTTGAAATACCAAAGAAAAGCAGTATCTGAGGGAAAGATGAAGCTAAGGAATTAATACAGCCAAAGAAATTAAATGGTAAGCAACATCAATTCCTTAGCTTCGTCTTTTCCTTAGCTACTGCTTTTCCTTGGTTTTTATTGATTTATTTAACAAATAAAATACATGTAATTTATTTCGAAAAATTGATAATAACCAAGGACAAGCAGTGGCCGAGGAAAAAATGGAGCTAAGGAATTAATGTAGCCAAAGAAATTTGATAGTAAGCTGCATCAATTCGTTAACTCTATTTTGTTCTTAGCTGCTGCTTTTCCTTGGTATTTTAATTTATTTATTTGACAAATAATATTAATATAATTTATTTTGATAAATTAAAATACCAANACAAATAATATTAATATAATTTATTTTGATAAATTAAAATACCAAGAAAACGCAGTAGCTAAGGAATTAATGCAGCCAAAAAAATTGAATTGTAAGCAACATCAATTTTTTTCAAAATATAAAGTAAATATAATTTATATTTGAATTATATTTTTCAAAAATATAAAGTAAATCTATATGTATCGCACCACGTATCCAAATATACCACGATAATTTCACAAGGGTTGTAAGGCCTTGAGTTTGATACAGGGCTATCAAAGGATGTGGAGGATAGGTTGTAATTGAAATAATAGGAATAACACTTTAAATAAATCCAAACACTGTGGCTTAAATTCTAATAATATATTCACTTTATTATTTCACTAAAATTATAATTAATTGTATTGTATATTGTCTATTGAGTTGACTCTAAAAAGTGTTGTCATGGACAGACACTACTATTTTATATTGTAAGTATAAAGAAATCCCGTTGTACGCGAATCAATATTAATTAGAGATGTAACGTAAACGAGTGTTGAAGAGCGACTGATTTCTCAGTTTATTGAAAATTGTCAAGTCCAAAAAATGGGTAAGTACTTAGTTAAAAAATTAGTTTTAATTGGTCAAAAATTAGTTCAAGAGAGGGTAAAAACTAAGTGTAGGTGGTGGGATTTTTTAGACATAAAATTGGGCCTTGTGTGGTCCAAAGGGTGGCATAAAAGTACCATGTGTAAACAAAAAATATAGATTTTACGACCTGAAAGTCTAAGACGTTTTCATGAATTTATTTTATTTTAACAATAATATTGCTTACTAGCTTAGGAATCATCAGTCCAATAAATGAATAGGAGCGTAGGTCAAAATAAAGTTACAAGCTTAAAAATTTTGGTAAATATTCGGTTTAAATGAAACGTGTTATGTTAATATAAAATAAACTGTGTATTAAAATGAAAGTGTTTTTAACGTTCAGAATAATAAAATTCAGTCAGTGAGTACGTAATAATTTATTTGATGGATAACCTTGATTTAGATCTTCCATTAATTCTGTCCTTAATGATAATAAAAATGGCAGCGCGAAATTATTTATTAATTATCATTATACCATATTATTTCATTCGAAAAAAGTAAATGTTATTTAAATAATTAAAGTTAAAAGTAAATTCCATTGTCTAACAAAGTTTGGGCCCGAGAGGGTGTGCTTCTACATATGGTTATGAAAAATAGATTTTCATAATAATCTATAAAAAATAATCATAAAAAATCTATCTTCAGTGCCCCCCTGTCCAAAGTATAACACACAGATACTACCACCGCAGAGAAACAAGAAACATCACGGTTTAAAATTAAATTTTTTACTGAATCCCTAGGAAAAAGAGGATCTATAACGGCTTAAATAATCCGTATTGTTAAGAAGAACAAACTGATAGTTAACTCAGCAATAATTAATAGAAATATAATTCAACTACAAGCGAAAATATGGGTTCTGTTCCTATTCCTAGGTGTTAAAGTTTCCAGTTTTGATATCAATTATCTAAAAAAAAAATAAGCATGAAAATTCTGGAAAAATCCATCGGAATAGATGATTCTTCCGGCTTTCATTTGCAACCAAAAAATCGAAAATTGAATAACGGGAAACGAATTCAACTTTCAACCGTGAGTTTGGCACTGAAATATTATTTGAAGCTAGCAAGTCTTCAATTTTTTTCGAACAAATGATAACATATCTGAAATTGTAAAAATAATCCCGAGCAAAGCCGNGAAATTGTAAAAATAATCCCGAGCAAAGCCGGGTTGATCAGCTAGTTTTATATATATCTGATTAATTTCAAAAAATATAAGGTAAATTATAAATTTAACTATAACGATATACATTAAATTTGGTTTGTATTTAAATACATTTTTCCAAAAAATCTTTCTCAAGTTGACTATATTTAAGTCTTTAATCTTCAAATTTTATAGTTAAAATTGCAAAAAATAAATATATCATTTTTTCATCGAAATATGATGGCGAATATTTAGTTATTTGTAATAATAAAAATTATTTGATATGTATGTGCAGCTAAAACGTTTAACTGACTAATGTTTAGTTAAAAAAAAAATTTTTCATTGACTATACTATACTACTTACGAAAATTTACAAAATAAAAAGTAAATCAAAAATAAATTTTTGTTATGTGACGTACTCGCTTTTGCAATTACGATTTTCGCAATGTAATTCGATATTTTAAATTTAAATGAATATTTATCAGGATTTTGTCAAATTGTAAATTAATAAATTCTTTTCTTTTCGTTTTGTTGAAACATACAATATTTTAAGGTCGTTGAACCGAAGCTAAATAAAGTCAGCAATAATTAAATTGCTGATTATCATGAGAACCGTTTATAATTATTGGTCAAAAGGTATTCCTACCATAAAATATTCTTGTTACGAGTTTTATAAAAACCTATGTATTTTTGGAAACAATCGCTCTCGTGAATAACTAATTATAAAGGTTTTCTTTCGGCATATTTTTAAATCATGTAATTTATACAATAAATAAATAGTTTTCTTTAATTTGTGTTGTTAAATTAATTAACATGTACGCCATTTTTATTATGAAGTGATTATCATCAAGACATTTTCCATCTACAAGGTCGACCTCCCAGATTGACAACGCCTTACAAACCTTTTTGATATTCACTTTTAACATCAATAAAAATAAACTACGCACATTTACCTCTAATCCTGTTACCCGGTTGGGTATAACTGAATAGAGGACTTCAGAATATTGTTTACTGACTTGTTTATTTTATTTTAAAAACTAAAATTAAACCTGTCACGTAACAGTTATATCTTTTCATGAATTTAAATGACGTAAATTTTTAATTTACTTTATATTTTTGAAAAATATAATTCAAATATAAATTATATTTACTTTTTATTCGAAAAAAAATAAAATTAAATATAATTAAATTTATTTTTTATCTTAATACATTTTTTCAAAAATCTTTTTTAAGATGATTATTAGTGATGCCGCGAGACGAGACGAGACG
>MKYW01000151.1:173670-187960 GCA_015776835.1 Aphidius ervi | reverse complement strand
TTGATCCTATCTTGATCAAGACATATTTAAAAAAAACACAACTGACAAAATAAAGATTTATTGATCAATTCTTGATCAAGTTTGGATCAAGACGGCCTTATCACAGACGAGTTAAAGTTTTCTTGATCCTATCTTGAGCAGATTGTCCTTAATAAAGCATCTTGATCAAATCTTGATCAAAACTTGATCAGGTTTCCCGAGTTAAGGCAACATTGATCAAGTATTGATCAAGATTGGGAGCCAAATCAAGCTAGCCTGAACAGATTTCCACTCGGGATACTGATTGAAATAAAAAAAAAATTATTTATTTAACATTACTTTTGTTAACTCACAGAAGTACAGAGCAACTTTACATTGTGAACAATGTTTTTTTTTCCTAAACTAATAACCTATGCGAGGATTCGAACTCTCGACCGACGCAAACCACGATATCTTAAAACCTAACGACTTTCCCACCGAGCCACGAGCGCATGTACGTGACGGGAAAAAAATTTCTGTTCTCATAAAGCATGACATTTAAGAAGGAAGATTAAGCATGATTCAAATAATTAAAGGTTTAAAAAATAATTAGGTTTTTTAGGTAGTTTGACTTTCTTCTGTTCTTCAGAAGTTAAGAATACTCTTTCTCATAGTTATCTAAAAATTTTCTCAGTGCAGCTCAGCAATATCAGCTGTCAGCATATTTTGTCTAATAAATATAATTCTCATAAACTATAGTTATATATAACATCGGTGTTTGGTAATGAAAAAAAAAAAATAGATTAATATAAGACGAATATAGTTTTCAAAAAGAAGAAAAAAACTTGAATTTCAATCGTGATGAGATAAATACCCTCGGATTTAGAAATTTTTTTTTCGTTACCAATAGTTATTCTCAAAAATCAGGCTTTTATATAGTTTTTTGCGTTTTTCTAGTCATAGAAAAAATTTTTATAGACAGAGATTAAGTGAATTTAGGATTTGATACGAGAAATTTGCTTCTCTTCAGCAAATAAATTTTTTCGAATAACAATCACAAATAAATAAAATGTTAAATACAATTTTTAAATTTTCGTGATTGTTGTATTTGTTAAATAATAATTATTATAACTAAATATTAAATGTAAATAAAAAAATAATATTGATTATACAATATTATTTACAATTTAGTATATATCATAGTCAAAATTTTTTTGGTTTCATTCCAGCAATTATTTTAAAAAAGAAATCAGAATGAATTAAAATGTTTTCATCCCAGGTAGAAATAAGAGTCAATTTTTTGACTTGTCAGTCTTCATATGAAATTAACGTGTGAAGTCAAAAAGTGACCTCAAATTGACTCTAATTTCTACCTGGGATATATTGATAAATTTTACAAGTTCGTATTTAAAAGAAAATATATATTTATAAAAAAAAATGTAATACTCTCGAGTAGTTATAATAGATCGATGATAATAAGAAAGTATATATAAGCATCTAAAATTTGCTTATGTCACTAACAAATTAGCTGGTCATATATAAGCCTCATAATAGCAATAGTATATGTCACTGGGCATATTTACATTCAAGAATTTCGAATATCTATTAGCTACGACAGGGTTGCAAAAAAATATGATAATCATAATAATAAATAATATTAATTAAAGAAAATTTTAAATACTAAAAAAATTAAAAAATATATACAATTTCAAATATATATGTATACATAGGCACAGTTTCATGATAAATTTATATTCTTATAGCAGAATTTTGAGTGAAGATGAGTCGAAAATGCAATGGCGTTAAGGGAACTGGTGCAGACCACTGGACCATGCTAGTATTCTAGTGTGGATGACGATGAAGAAAATAAACCAACATTCAGCTTGGTTTTCTTTTTTCTTATGTCTTGTACCATAGTATTATATAGAACGTATAAAGTAAAAGAAAATATTATGAACTTACATGTATATAAAAAAAAATATATTGTTTTTTCAGAACACGTAGTCTTTCGAGTTTACCACTAAATTGTATATGTGAAAATAAAAGTGAAAAAAAATGAGGAAAAAAGTAGATATTTTCAAGATTAAAAATAAAAAAATATATTAAAATTGAGACTTTTAGTTCTTTTAAATAAACAAATTAAATTTTGAAATTAGTTTGTATGATTTGAAATTATATAGAACATGAGAAAAAGGAAGAATAACAATGATAATAATCGAGTTAAACGTTATAAAGATATCTTGACGCTAAGAGGCGTGCCAAGCGTTGCATAAAATTAAATTGCAAATGACAAGCAAGTCGAAAAGTTATTGTCGATTCTACCCTACAACTTTGGCCTATACATATACATTAAATAATTTATTCATTATTATTAAACATCACCGAAGAAAACACAATTTTTACTCGGAAAAATAATTTTTTAATTGAAAAATATTATAATTAAAAATCATTTAGAAAAATAAAATAATCAATCTTTGATTTTCCAAGTCACTCATCTATATAAAATAAAAATTTGAAAGTCCATTGTCAAAAAAAAAAAAANAAAAAAAAAAAAAAATATGAGAATCAATTTATCGCGTTAATAGCACGCCCGCCGAGTCAATCAATTCTTTCTCGTAAATTCTTGGGGTAAAAATAAAGAAATAAAAAATGTGATGAAATTGGTATATTCACAAAAAGAAAGGTAAAAATAAAATAAAATAAAATTGATCGTAACTCGATAGTCAAAATATTGAATTTCCGGGGTCCAAGAGTCTCCCGCCGGACGACAAAAGCATTTCATTTCCCCTCTCTCTTTCTTTAAAATTTTTTTCATCATTTTTTCTTCATCAGAAATCATACTCACAGTGCATCAAGTTAACATTTTTTTTCAATTTTTTCTTCGTTCAATTTTACATTTCTATTTAATTTTTTGTTCTTTTACTTATTTAATTTATTTTTTATTATATTTCTTCAGCTTCGATATATACCTTACGGGCATAAAATAATTTCACCCCTTCTTCTCACGAAAAAACTGACTGCACCCTGAAATAAATATGTTCATTAAAAAATTCCGATAACCATCACAATGTTTGAAAAAAAAATAAGAAACATAGTTACCATATATACAAAAGAAGTCATGTTGCGAAAATTCAATGATCGTTATATTTAAAAAAAAAATATATATATATATATATATATTGCCGACGATNTAATTTTAATTGAAATTTAATAAATTTTTTCCGTGGGGGAAGAGAAAAAAAAAAAAAAAAAACTAGACTAAATATATAAATAAAAATAGTTTTGAATATAATGTAGAGTAAGAGGTAGGTATATACGGGTCCCACGGAGGTTGTGTATAATGTTGTAAGAAAGGGTGGACCCTGTGGTGTTCAACATAGACATGGGCGTGGAGGGAAAACATGCAGTCACAATGTTGGTCCAACTACACGACAATTATTATTCATAAGCTTTATAATTAAGAGTAAACCCCTGGTGTTTTCGTATCTTAGCATCTTAAGGCACCCCGTTGACCTTCGTCTCTCTCCACTTCATCATCAGCATCCCCCAAAAAACACTATTTAAAAAATTTTGCTCCTCAAAAATATATGTAACGAAGTGCGTGTTTCTCTCCCTTCCACAATTTTTATTATTATTTTTATTTCATCATAATTTTTATTTTATTTTATTTATTTTTTTTCTCAATCATCAATTGTCGGTGGGGGCCTGTGGGAATATAAACGATTTTTCACAATGAACATAAATGCCTTCGTGTATTGACGAGGAAAAGAAAGAATTGTGTAGAATAAAAATAATCCAATTTTTATTTTTTTTTCAGTGAATGATGGAAAGTACTGTAAAATTGCGTTGACCGGAAGTCTATTGAAATTTTTTTTCATTTTTTTTTTTCTTATGGGCTTTTAACAAGTGCAACTTGGATTTTTCCAGCCAAAAAGTCCTTGAGATTTTTTGAAGTAAATTTGGATGGACATTGTGCAACATAATAACTTAATAATGCTGTGTAATTTATTTTTTTTGAATACTGCGATTTGTTGAAAAAGATAAATACAATAATATTATGGTACAATACTCTTGAGAATATATGACATAGGTTTGCTTATAGGGGGTTAAGAAGATGATAATGATGATGATGATGTTGATGATGGGGAGGATTATTATCGGAGATCTGTTATCTTGGTGGCACGCGTTTCAACATGACGTACTGATGCGTTGAATTTTTTATCTCTTTCTCATTTTCGACTGCGATGTACTGTTTGAATTTATACCCTGTTCGTATATATTATATAAATGTATATACATATATATATATATATATATATAGATATATAGTTAGAAAGAGAAAGAGAGAGAAAGAAAATTTGGTGCTATTTGTGATAATAGAGATGTCAGTGTGTCGCTTGTTTGACGATCCAACTAACGGGTAACGGCCACATGCCAGTATATTGCCTGTCCGTATATTGCGAAATAGCAATCTCCTGAGATTTACTCGACACGAATTCAATTTATTTAAATTATTTCACAAAGTCATGCTATGTCAGTTGAATCAAAATATTTATTTTGTTATATTCATATATATTATTTTGTTTTCAATTTTTTCAAAAATTATTTCAGTTGATTTACTTTTTTTGACAAAATTTTATTTATCTCTCTTTCAAATTATCGCATATTTTTGAGGGATGTATACGTTACAGTTTTTAAATTACCAACATGAGTTATTTAAAATTTTTCTTTGAAGTTTTAACATATGTAACGATCGTAAATATTATATAATAAGAAATTCAAATATTACCGCCACATTGGCCATGATGATGACGATGATGATGTTGGAATTGATGAGAAACGTGTTGGTAAATGACAAAATAATATCCAAAAATGATTTGAAATCCCGAGACGAGTACGTAAGTGAAAAGGTTGTGGTCTCTTCAACCGAACGTATATATATTTATTGATCTCTATTTTGTATTTCAAATAAAATTGGTGAGAAATATTTTATATATAATATATTTTTGTATATTTCAATAATTTTTATATTTAATTAATTAAAAGTAAATACTAAATCTTATTTAATTGTTTTAAATATTGTTTGATTCATTGTTTGTTTGAATCAAACAGATAATTTTAAAATTATCAACAATTGTTGATAATTTTAAAAGTAAAATAAATGTGAATATTAGAATTTTAATTCATAAGAAAATTCACAATCATACAAATGTTAATCTCAATTATTTTTCATTAAATCACTGAGGTTTCAGTTCCAGTCTTCATAGTTTAAATAAATCATATTTGTTAACCATCGTACATAAATATTCTGATAGTAAACTTGCAGGATTCAACTCATCTGATGGCCAAAGCTTATTTAACTTAAATATACTGATTGTGATAGCATTTCATAATGCTTTAAATATATATAAACGCCAATGCTTTAAAAGACATATGTCACTCATGTTATTAACAACTTGATTAGCAACATTTATTTATTTATTTATTTTATTTAATATCCCAGCGGCTGTAGGCCATTATTGGGACCAGGGTAAAATGGCAGTAACATATTTGATTCCTACATCTTTTCCAATTTTTTTTATACGTTAACTAATATAATTATTGAAACTAGTTTCCATTTGAAAGACATATTCATTATTACTATTAATTATTAGTATACTGTTATATATAGAGATACACTACACTATAATAATATTCTATACTAATTATCATAATGAATATGTATCTCAAATGGAAACTAGTTTTAATAATATTTAATAATTTATTACACGCATATGTAAACATATATATAAACGCACTGTAAAAAGAATTTTTTGGAAAATTATACAGTATAAAATGAAACTTCAGCATATATAAAATGTTAAATTTAAAAAAAATAAAGAATAATTTATCAATTTTATTTTTTGGAATTATATATTATTTCAACAAATAAAATTGATAAATTGTTCTTTATTTTTTTTAAATTCAATATTTCATACTAAAGTTTAATTTTACACTGATGATTTTTTTTTCTATAGCTCTTTATATATACTGAAAAAAGTGACTAAAAAATATTATTAAACAATGATGGCATGGCATGTACAGAAATGTTGGTTTGCAAGTAATAAAGATATTTTTAATTTTCATGAAAGTCATAATTTATAATCTTCAGATAATAAAAAGCATTAAATCTATTTTTAATCTTTTTCCATATAACTATGTGTGTTCTTTAAATCAAATATGCATATTTTAAAATCAAAAGAATTGAGCACTCAAGGAGAATAGATTCACAATCATCATTCTGGATGAAAACTGACTTTGAAATAATTTTTCTGTTCTAATACTCATGGTTGTCTTCTGAACAGATGAACACTCACTAATTATAACTTCTGTAATGAATTAATAAATTAAAATCACGAAAGATTGACAATGTATATATATATGTATGCATTTATATTTTTAGTATTGAATGACCAAGTCTTACCTTTCAAACAAATATAAAATGCAGTGTTATTCATGGCAAATTTGCAATCTGAATGTCTTTTCGCAATATATTTCATTGTCAACTCTCTCGATAAAGATGCTTTGAGCATCGTAACGAGAAATAATGAAACTAAATAGTTTTTTTTCTCAGTGTATTGATAAAAATAAGATTATTATAGTTTATAAATAAAAAATGCGTTTGTATAACTTACTATATCTGTTTTGAAGGAATCATTTGATATTATAAGATCATCCATTTTCTTGAAATCATCCAAATTACTAATTGGAAAATGGAAACGGTATTTTTTACTGAACTTTTCCTTAGTCATAGTGATTATTTTTTTATCATCATTACAACTCATGGAAAATTTTAAGAGCTTCCTCATTTCTTCAATCGTATGGACCAGTTTTGTAACAATTGTATGAAGATTATCTGAAATTACAAAGTTTAATTATTAACTGATAGTAAAATAATATGTTGACCCAAAGATATAAGTGTTATTACATACCTAGACTTTTGTTTTTAATAATTTTTTGTCCAGTTCGTTTTTTTATTAGTTACAGCATGGAAACAATTCCATAATTTCAGATTAAAAAGTGTGTCACGACGAGACCCATATCGTTGTTTCTTATCCTTCCATGTATGTGTTTAAAATACTTTAATAATTCAACAAAATCATCATAATATATTATTAATAAAAAACTAATAATATAGACTTCGCTTACGTAAAACAACTGTATTAACAAATAGTTTTTTATAATTTTTCTGTCTTGTAAAATAATCATGTCACCCTCAAAACAACTTGCTATCACTCAGTATAAGACTAATTACAACTCTAAACAATGACTTAAAATGACCTGAAAACTTTTACCTCTCGAATTACTACCTACGAATTACTAAAAATTGGGGGAAAATTACCAATATTTTTAACAGTGTATTCAGTGTATGGCGACGATATTATTGAGATATATCATGTGACAAACATTTGAAATTTATTTAAAGCATTCATGAAAAAAAACTAATCATATTGGGAATAACAAAAAAAAAAAGAAAACACGTGTCAGTTGAGGTCTTTAGCAGATTTAATGATAGTATCACACAATACGCGTGGCAAGGAAAATAACATGTTCAACCCTTCAAATATATAGCATTTTAAAGAACTCTTTATATATATACATAATATAGAAGCTCAGTTTATCGGATAGTCACCAGACCAAGCAAGTAAAAAAAAATATGTATATGTATGAAATATATACATTATACATATACATATACAGATTCGTCCATCCGTGAGTCCTGCACATGCATTGAGTAATATTACAGAATTATAATCGCTGCGTGAATGTTATCAGGATAACGGGGGCGAGCAGCCGAGCATAGATTATATGCAGGACATGAGTGTCTATAGGTTCTGTAACTGTTCGAGGATGGTATTTTGAGGGTGGGTAATGTTTGATACGATTTCGCATATAATGGAGTGTATGAGGGCGTCGGGCCACAACTGATAAACGTATACTGATAGTGTCACATCGAGTCATTCTATATATTGTAGATGTTTCCTTCTCCCATTCTCTTCTTGTCTATCCGATCATTTTTTTTTCAAAATTTTTTTCTTCATATATATTTATTTGATTTATTAATTCATTCATTTTTCAACCAATTGAAGATATTGCATAACAGTCATTTGTATATGAAAATTTTAATACAAAATGACAATTACGTGAAATTGTAAATCAAATGAAAAGTTAACAAAAACATTTTATGTGTATTTTTCTGTTGGTTTTGTTTTTCTTTTATATAACCTTTCACTCAAGTAACCAAAAAATACTATACAAAAATTTTCAACGACATTAATTTAAACAAACAAAAAAATAAATTGGGCAAAATGAAGCATTGTATATAAAGTTATCAACATTTTTAACAGTGTATTGTTAAAATAGAAAAGGCCTTAGATGGAGGAATATTTATATATTATATATATAGGCTGATTTTTGTTATCAGCAATTTTTTTTTAATCGATAAAACAAGGGCTTGTTGTTTTTTATATATGAACTTTTAATTAATATATCATAAAAAGAGAAGTAACAATTCATAAAAGTCTGGCTTTTCTGTGATTAGAAAATAAAAAATCTTTAAAATCAGAAAAAATTTTTAAATTAATTTTTGATTTTTTTTTCTTAAAACAATCAAAATCATGATGATAAAAGTGCACTTTTATTTTAATTTTTTCGGTAGTAAAATAGAGAATAGAAGAAAATAGAGAATTTACTTAATTGTTTAAGAAAAAATTTCTTTAGGTGCGCTTAAAATATGTTGAGGGAAAAAAAAATAAAAAAATGTCTCACGCACAAGTCAAAAGTTGAGTAACGCCTTCCACTATTGTCGAATATATATATCAGCAAACGTTTGACTTTGTCATTATGATTGCAGGGTGAATTTCTTGGGAGTTTGGTGGCATTGTCGTGTTAGAATGTAAGGGGGAGTTACTGCGGCATTGCTTGAATTTTACCCTCCTCCCTCTTTACCATCAAAAGCATAGTCGCGATCATATATACTAAAATACGTGCACATTGCACGTGAAGATTTCAAATTACAGGGTTGCCTGTGGTGCTAAGCCAAAATCAAGGGACACAAGTATTATGCTTGATTTACTACAGGGGGTCGATACATAATATATATATATATATATATGTATGTAAAGACCGTGAAAAAAAAAAAAATTCTCTATTTAATTTTTTAAATTATGTTTTATCAATGAATAAAATGTAACATTTTCAATTTTAGTTTTATTCAATAATTTTTAAGGAAATAATAACTTTATAAATATATTCTGAATAATTTTTAAAAGAATATAATTTTAGAGTATTGTGAAGTGTGGAATTCATCCACTTTAATTATATGATTAAATTCAATAAATAACAGATTTATTATTAAAACGATATTAACAATTGTTTATATTAGTACATTAATATATTTGATTAGAAACATCAGAGCGCAAATAAAAAAGAATGAAAATCGAGGGGCTAATCATCGCCAGATTTAGTGACACCATGACTACGAAGTATAGTCAAAAAACACAAGTACTACGCCTACTATACACCTTATACATACAATGACTAAAATGACTACACCAATATAAAATATGATGACTACACTATTTAGTACATTTTAACTATACGTTATCTAAGTTTTTTATTATTATTAATAGTAATATGTTATGATTATTTATGAGGGGTTATAATAATAAAATTAAATCCTTTGGAAAGTATTAATGGTCTTCACTGTTACATTTAATAAAAAATTTTAATAATACATAATATAATATTGTTGGGATAATTAAATTCAATTAATTATGTATATATACAAAATATATGTGTAAAAATATATATTTCAGTATTTATCAATAAAATATTTGTTTTTTTTTTTCTTTTAATTTTAATATTTACCTCAATATAAATATTTAAACGGTGTGAACAACATAAATATTATAATATATTTTTTCTAACTTTATTATATAATAAAGTTAGAAAAAATATATTTTGATAATTTTACATTTAACATGCCAACACAGGAGTCATGAACACGTCATTAAATGACTGCTGTGGTGGGAATTAGTGAAATACCATAAGGTTATAAAACCGACTCGTTACTATATTTTAAAAAACTTCAGCAGTTTATGTGCTTATCATATTAGTTTCAAATAATTAATATACATATAATTATTTGTTAATTTTACAATAGCAAAAATAAACGACAATAATTATTATATCTATACACTTTTTTTTATTAATTTTTTTTTTCGTTTAAAAATGTCTACCTATACCAAACGTTTAAAAAAAATTATAATATCTTCAAAAACAAATATTAAATCATTGTTATTATTAAAAAAAAAAAAAAAACAAATTCCAACATTGTTTGTGTATATGTTTTTTTTTAATAATTCCTTTATTATATTATTTTTCATATTCAAAGTACAAAATCTCGTTCCTCCCTCGCTCTTCAACTACCCTTGTGGTTGCATTTTGGGAATCCGCTTTTGTGGCTGGCCTGCCATCCGCAGCCGTTCCGGTGTTATCCAGCAGCTCAACACGCACGCAATTTTATCAAACATATATATACAAACAGCGCACGCTCGATTTCGAAATTGCAAAACATTTTCACACTCATGTGAATTTCAGTGCCACGCCTCTCAATGACCAGTGTATAATATAAATTTTCACATATGAAACAAGCAAATATGTATGAAACAAGAGAGGCAATCGTATACATTGTATCTATATATATATATATGTTATACTTCAAACAGTGCTTTGCCGTTTAAATCTGCGTCACCACCAAAACCACTCTAATCATTGAATCGTACACGGAAATATTTTCGTTCACCATTCTCTCTTTTTTTTTTTTTTTAAATCCTTCTACTGTCAGACTAAAATTTTACCATACAATTAAATGATGAAAAAAAAAAACATTAATAATAAAAAAAACTGCAGATTTAGATTGCATGTTGAATTAATTGTACCCGTGATTTTTTTTTTTTTATAAATCTTGAATAAATATACATGAGCATATATTGTGGTTCGTCATTAAATTATTCCAGATCTTGAGTCACCGATGGGTGCCAAACGTAATCGACTCCAAAAACAAGGCAAAGATCAACTCATTGAACACGCTATATACATATATAATATATATATATATAAACATCTGCTGAATAAAAACTGGATCGAAACGTGAGCAATCNGATCAAAAAAAAAAAAAAAATCTAAAATAACGATAATAGTGAATAATAAGAATGAAAGACAAATCAGTGCCGTCAATTTGACCTCAAAGAAAAGGTCATTCGTCAATATACCAACATAATAAATATAAATAATAATAATATAAGTTGGTTTTTAACTGACGGTTAATGTTTTTTCAATGTAATATTTTTTTTTTTTAATTTTATTTTTATTCTTATTTTCTGAATGAACGATTTGAAGTTCGTTCAATATTGCTATATAAAGTCAAAAACAGTGTATTAACCCAGATGATTTTCAGCATCTCCAGCAGCGTTGAGGCGTGTCTAGTGCGTAAATAAAATAATAATAATAATAAATAAATACAGGAGAAATATGTATGATGTTGAGAGAATGAAATAAAAAAAAATTATATATATATGACTTCACTTATGTCTCACTGACTTCAAAATGATCCTTAAAAACTCAACGAACTCGGTACGTGTCGGTAAACATACTCAGTTGGATAAAATTTTGAAATTGAACATTGATGATTTCAAGGTGAAACATAGACACGAATATGAAATTTTCAAGTAGCCAAAGGCAATTGTATTTGTCTGAAATATTATTTAACCCGAAATCAGCTCCTGTGGGTACTAACGAAATTCATACACGTCAAGAACAGACATATCGCCAATTTGCTTCAAATATTTTGGCCTCTGGCAATTTTACTTTCTCTCTTTTTATATTAAAAAATAAAATAAATATCAAAATTATTATTAAATATAAATATATATTTTGTTGAAATACCATAATATGAAATAATATTCAAAAAGAAAAATAAACAAACAAATATTTTTGTTCCAGCCAAATGATTTTAAAAACGCAAAATAAAAAACAAAAAAAAAAAAAGCTTTTATATGCCAAAGAGCAAAGAGTATAAACATCGATGATGAGAAGAAAAAAAAAAAGTGCAAAAAGAGTGGGGAAGGGGAGAGAGAATTCGAAAAAATTAAAAAAGAAGGAAAAAAAAAAAAACTAGGCATTTGTACCAGTTGGTTCTGTTCGATGTCGGTTGAACGCAGCAGGGTTGCCGCGGACGCCTCGACGGACACATTGAGGACGCTCGTTCGACTCGATAATCGTTCACTTCGCCATTCATACACTTTTCATTGGATTGCGATTGAGCATTGAGAAAACGTTGAAAAGTGCAGGGAATATTGTACTATATATTTATATATATATGTTGCAGCGGAGGGGTGAGCACACGCGCATTAACGCCCAAGAGAAGTTCACTCTCGCGTATTAGCATTAGGATGCATCATCTCAAGTGTAAACACTGCATGAGATCCTATGAATTTTGGTCACAGTTGAACGCAACGGGATGTCCTTTGGCTTACTTCCTTTCTCGTTTTAAATACACGCAGATGTTTCAATGCAATTGTTGATGACGAACTAATTTTGTCATCAAGTTGATATATTAAATATAAAAAACTTTGTAAGAAAAGAAGAAGGAAAAATTCTATATATATATATATATTTGACGGATATTTTTTATTGTAATGCACTTTATGAGGTTAATCATATTCATTTGACTATAAATAAAAATCATAAATATATAATTGATGTATTTAATACGAATGAAATCAACAGTTCAGTTCATTCTAAATCACCTAGAAATCAGAACAAAGTTATATTAATTATAATGAAGTTGGATTTCAAAAAAAGATTACAATTTACAATGATTTCTTGAAATCATTTGAGGACTTTGGAATCACCATGTTTTGTTCAAATATGAATAGCTATATTTAGCCAGGTAATGTTCAAAAATGAATAATAAAAATCTCATCTAATCTTTGTCTGTCTCTCTTGTTTATTCAACGTCTTTATGCATCGATGTGATCACTAAATGGCTATAACGATGAACGACTTATTATAAACATATGATTGACGAATGTCATTGGAATGATAAGATTTCTTCGACCACTTGATACACACCCATATGTCATACTATATATATAGTAACATATCTTGAAACATTGAGACCGTCTTTCCACTTCAATGTATATACATATAGTTTTCTTTCGACTGCACGCGTATGATCCTTACATATAAGTTATTTGGAATATCTTTATCATCAAATCATCTGACATTGATTTTTTTTTTTTGATAATTTATAAAAACTTATTTATACTGTTTATTAACAATGATTTTTCAAGTATACCTGAAATGATTGTCTTCAATATTGTGTACTTACTTGACATCATTAAAATCACTAAATGTTCAGAAGTCCATACGATTCTTCGAAACAACATGAAAAATTCGGAATCATGATATCACCAAATGCTATTTTTTCATCAACAGAGATCTTAGTTTACTTTTAAAAACTTTCCATTTAATTCAATATATTAATACTAGTAGGTATACTGATATGTATTAAGCAATTGTTTTCAACTTGTATGCGCATTCGAATTTTTTATAAAAATTCATTTACAGTGTCTGATAATAATACATGCCTGGAATGAGAGTGTGCTTGAATTTTTATCTAAGTTTGCTTTTTTTTTACCTATAGTTAAGCTTTTTTTATTTGAAAATGAATGACAAAACTTGGAGACAAACAAATGAACACCCCGAGTAGAAATTCAGGTCAGGTTCGGATCAAGACTTGATCAGGCGTGCCTGATTTCAAATCCAATCTGGATCCAGATACTGGATCCGAACCTGATCAGGATGTAACGCTTTTTCGTAAGGTTCGGATCCAGAATGGATCAGGATACCTGATCAGGCTGTGGTAAAGATACATGATCCATAATGGATCCAGATTCTGGATCCAAACTTGATCAGGATGTAACGCTTTTTCATAAGGTTCGGATCCAGATTCGATCCGGATACCTGATCAGGCTGTGGTAAAGATGCATGATCCATAATGGATCCAGATTCTGGATCTAAGCTGGATCAGGATACATGATTTATTCGAAAATAAAAAAAAAAAATTACTATTTTCAAATTTATTTTTATTTTTTAATTTGAAAACTAACGCTTAACATTATACGGATGAACATTATATTATTACGAACTGACCTAACTGATAATTCACCTAACTAAATATTGCTACGACCGGGGTTCGAACCCTTCGACACGGGATTACGACGCT
>MKYW01000151.1:158989-169889 GCA_015776835.1 Aphidius ervi | reverse complement strand
GTATGGCTAAGATAAGCCGGATCCGATTTTGCCGTTTTGCTGACTCTTTTCAGATCTAAATCGAATCTGGTGTGGCTATAAGGCTATTTCCTGATCCGAATCGGATCCAAATTGCCGGACTTTAATCGTTGTTTGATTCTTTTTCAAAGTCGATCTCCGGATTCGGTCATGTTTGGTGAAGGTTTACTGGATCCGATAGTTCTTACTCTGTCGTGATCCGAATCGTATCCGGAGTTTAAACGACTCCTAAATTATTTCCACTCGGGTTGCGGTAATAATTTAGGAGTCGTTTGAATTAAACAACATTTCTTCGATCAGTTAGAATTTATTTATAATATATAAATAAAAAAACAAGAAACAAAAATAATTTTTTTCTCAATTTATAATATTTTATAATTTTAATAATAATTTTTGGTTCAGATTTCCTGACCCAATTCAGATCCGACTCTTCAAATTAAGCTTTACATACTGATCCTTTCTTGATCAGGTTGCCAGATCCAGATCTGATTTGAAATCATGTTCCCTGATCCGATCCGGATCCGGATCTGAACCTGACTTGAATTTCCAATCGGATACATGAAAGAAATGAAAACAATTTATAGAAATTTAATCATTAAACGATTGAAGAAGATTAAAAACAAAAATAATTTTGTCATTTAAGAGTATTTTTTATATTCGTACGAAAAAAAAATCTTAAACTTAAAATAATTTTATTAATTATTTTCAATCATTTTGAATGAAAGAAAAAGAGGCAATGAAAAAATAAATTGAAAGAAAACAACTCACGAATGCACAGTAGTTGAATAGAAAAAAAATTAAAAAATAAAAAAAAAGTCATAATCTCGTCAAAGAGATGGTGAGATCGGTCGGTTGGTTCGCCAAACTCTCTCATCTTGGTATATAATATATCACGTATAAAAGTATATAGCCAAAAAGAGGGAAGAAAACGTGAAGGTAGCTTTCATCACTTGGTAAAAGAGACCCCTTTTAGTGTATCCACTGTATATACTACTGCTACCCCCTAAGCACTGCTTGTTTGTTCATCCGCGCGTTTTGCCAGTTCAAGGTGGCTGCCTTCATTAACGTTAAACGAAAGGAGAAAATAAAAGAATTCACATTAGACCAAGTATCGGATACAAACAAAATTAAAAAATATTTAAAGATGCTTTTTTTTTTATCTTTAATTTAAGCATTAATATTTATTTACTTTTATAATATTATAACAAAAATAATAATTTATCATCATTTGGACAGTCAGCATTACATGTTTAAGAAATTTATCGATGCTGAATGAAATTTTTGTGGGCACGTGTGTGGCTCATTTTTTTCCAACACGTTAAGTAACAACTCCCAAAGTGCATTTTCATTATTTTTTTATTTTAAAAACATATATATGTATATACTTTTTTTTTTTTTGTCTAATTGGAATGAAGTTGTGGGCAAGGGATTAAGCCCTTCGGGTTTTTGCACACGTGCGCTTAAACGCCTCGTTAATTGCTCACTGTCTAGTCTTTCAAGATTATTATTATTATTATTATTTGTTTTTTTTTTTTAAATTTATATTTTCATCACCCTCAAACAGTAAAAATTCATTTTTTCTTTATATTTTAAAAAATTTAAATTTATGTAGATTTTTTTTTTATTTTCTAGGGTTATATGCTTGAATCAATATTTAGGATAACAAAAGGAGTAGATTTTCTTGTTAAATAATCTAGTGAGAAGAAGGGATATATGAGAAAGGTGGATCAGAAGATATATGACTGATTCTTGGTGGCTTTCTCAAGGCATATCGTTGACATTGTCGTTGTCATCATATTCGTATATAGTCATTGGTAAAACCAAACTGAGACTCTCACAATGTCAGAGCTTATCTTAGCTCTGCAAGACTGAACTCTAGTAGTATGGTTATACATATTTGCCAACTTGTGGATGTATATATTTAAAAAAAAAAACCGAATCGATTCTTTTCAGTGTACGGATTGTATAAATTTTTTAATATACACAAGTTGAAAAATTTTTTTTAGTATTATATTCGATATAACTATACTAGTATTAATATATTAGATAAAAGTGGAAAGTTTTAGAAATTTAATATAATATTAACATGTGCCAAATTGAATTAATTTTTTTTTTTATATATATCCTTTTATTTATTTTTATTGGAATTATTTGTTTGTTTCCGAGTTTTGTATTATTCATTTTCAAATGATAAAAGCTTAGTAAATTCGGCTAAAAAAAGGAAAAAACAAACCATGGTTTCATCAATTGGCAGACTAAGGTTAAATTAAAAAAAAAAACAAACCTAGATAAACTTTCAAGAACACACTCATTTCAGGCACTTATTATTATCAAACACTGTAAATGAAGTTTTATAAAAAATTCTAATGCACATACATACAAGTTGAAAATCATTTCTTTATACATATCAGCATACCTACTAGTATTAATATACTAAATAAAATGAAAAGTTTTTGAAAACAAACTAAGATTTCTGTTGATGAAAAAATAGGATTTAGAGATATCATGATTTTAAATTTTTTATATTGTTTTAAAGAATCGTTATGAACTTTTGAGCATTTCGAGATTATAATGATTGACGTAAGCACACAATATTGAAGACACTCATTTCAGGCACTTTAAAAATCATTGTTAATTAACAGTATAAATAAGTTTTTATAAATTAATTTAAAAAAAAATCAATGCAGAATGATTTGATGCATAAGATATTCCAAATGACTTATATAGGGGAAAGTGGGGCAAAAATACACCCAAAAAAATATTTTGACTTACATTACTTTTAATTTTTTTTTATTTTTTCGTTACTCTTCGATTAAAAAAGCCGGAAGAAAGTTCCTGAGTGGAAAAATTTTCAGGATGCCCTATTTGACCTGAGAACCTGATAAGAAACGGATCAGGTTTCCTTATTCAGGAAACCTGACTCATTTCTGGCTCGAATCTGGTCAGGATACCTGAAGATTTCCTTAAGTCAGGTCACCTTATTCAATCCTGTTCAGAAAAGGAACAGGAAACCTTAACGTATTCTGAATAAGGTTCCCTGATCAGATTCTGACTAGAATACTATCAGGGTGAATGAATAAAAAAAATCTGATTTTTTCCATTCAGTTTTCCTGTTCGGAAAAGGAACAGGAAACCTGAGCATATCCTGAATAAGGTTTCCTGATCAGGTTCTGACTAGAATACTATCAGGATAAATATATCTAATAAATTGACTTTTTTCACACAATTTTCCTGTTCAGAAAAAGAGCAGGAAATCTTAACGTATTCTGAATAAGGAATCCTGATAAGATTCTGATCAGAATACTATCAGGATAAATATATCAAATAAATTGACTTTTTTTACTCAATCTTCCTGTTCAGAAAAGGAACAGGAAACCTTAAAGTATTCTGAATAGGGAATCCTGATACGATTCTGATGGGAATATTATCAGGATAAATATATCATATAAATTGACTTTCTTCACTCAGTTTTCCTGTTCAGAAAAAAACCAGGAAACCTGAGTATATCCTGAAAAGGGAATCCTGATGAGATTCTGACAAGAATACTATCAGGATAAATATTTTTTGGATTTAATTTTAATATTAATTCTAAAACAAAATGACAACGGCCAATTTAACAAATTGTTATGTTTTATTTTTTCGTTAAATTCACGTCGCAAATTCTAAGTTTTTTTTTTAGCTGATGTAATTTAAGAAAGCAAAAAATCACAACACATCATCGATAGACGGCATGGCCGAGCGTGGTAAGGCCCGTAGGTGTAATCTGAACGTTCCGAGTTCGCGTCCCACCGGTGGTTAAGTAATTGAAGTTATGTTAGGTATATAAAATCTTATCGTTCAGTCTGTTTTATTATTAAAATTGCTATAGTAAATTAGTTAACCGATTTACAAAACATCAGATAATAAAAAACATTTTTTTTTTTAAATTACTTGATCCGATTCTGATCAGATCCCTAAGAAAAAGCGTTACATTCTGATTCGTTCCTGAACAGGATTCCTGGTTATATTCTAGTCAGGCATCCTGATCCATTCCTGATCAGGTATCCTGGCTCTAACTTTACGATCTGGCCAGGTTTCCTGACCCGGTTCTGATCAGAATCCTAAAAAAGAGCGTTACATTCTGATTCATTCCTGAACAGGATTCCTGATCCGGTTCTGATTTGAAATCAGTTTCCCTGATCCGGTTGTGATCAGAACCTTAACTAAATTTCCACTCGGGTTGTTGCAAAAAAAATTTTTTAGAAAATTTTTAGAATATTTTTTTTAAGAACAAAAAAAATTACTTTATATATATTTTTCTTTGTTTGTAGAGAAGAAAGGTGATAAATTAATTTAGAAGGAATTATTCATAAATATAAATGAAAAGAAATAAAAAAATAATAATTTTTGAGAATTAATATAACATTTTATTAAATAACGATAAATAAATTTATAATAATTTTTAAAAATTATTTATGTTTTTTTTATTTATTAGTGAGAAAAACTAATCGGAAAATACTATTGTCATACATCGATTCATATTTTTTCCTTAAGTGTTCCATTTTGCCCCGCTTTCCCCTATATGCAAGGAGCATATGCGTGCAGTCAAAAAAAAAATCTATATGTATATACATTGAAGTGGAAAGACGGTTTTAATGTTTCAAGAAATTTTACTATATGTTATATATAGGATGACATGTGGGTGTGTATCAAGTGGTCAAAGAAATTTAATCATACAAATAACATTCGTCAATCATTTGTTTATAATAAGCCAAGATAGTCATTTAGTTATGCATAAAAACGTTGGGTAAACAAGAAAGACAGACAAAGATTAGATAAAATTTTTATTATTCATTTTTGAACATTCCCTGTCTAAATATAGCTCATATACTTTTGAATACTTCTTCACAACCTTATATTATTTTAGATAATGATCCAAACTATCAACGATAAAAATATTTCAAACATATTAAAAATTATGAAAATTATCTTTTTTAAATAGTTTGTATTCTTTCATTTCTAATATATATTTATGAAATTTTCCATACAAAATTAATGTGTCACAAAACATTAGAAAAAAATAAAATGAAAAAATTTCTTCAAGTTTATTAAAGACAAAATATAATTCGAGGGTGAAAATAAATTATTTTTTATACTTTTAACATTTACCCTTCAAAAATTGTGTTGCTCTTAAATTTAGGCAACGCTTCATTATACATCTTGGAAGAACGCCTTGTATACGCTTCGTTTGTCATCGGAAGTTGCGCTTTTCTTGGTCGGTGAGAACGGCACACAGTAGTTGTGTTTAATACTAACTACTGCCTGTGATTTTCAGCCCCTTTTTCTTCATAGAATATATACAAAGTGCGATGGGGGTGAGTTTGAATTAATACAATCACCCTCGGGATAAAAGGCTCCAAATAAATTCACCTCTTTGTCTTTTCATATACTGTGTATTTATTCTTTTTTCTTCTTCCTTGTCTTATATATTTTTTTTTCTTTTACGACGAGAAAATTGTGCCACGACCTCTTTTTACATGCTCATTCTTAGACGAGGGATGTGTCAATATTTTTTCTCGCGTTAGCCCCTCNATTGAGCAATGTAAAATATAGAAAAGAAAAAAATAATATTTATTTTATTATTGAATATTAAGCCAATTTTTACAAGTATAATTCAAATCAATTTTTTTTTTTTCGAATGCTTATAATTTTTTTTTGCAATAATTTAAAAAATATAATTTTTAATCAATACAAAAGTTTAACAAAAACATGTGTTAATACAAAAGAAAAAATGTTCTGGAAAAAAACATCTTTGCATTGACTAAAAAACAGTTGTTTTGCACTTTTTTTTATTTACAATAGCTACAACAAGCCTCTTTTCACCCTTATCGGTCATTAACTTGATGGCAAAAGTTAAGTCTTATCAACAATGTGCCAGTCGACAGGACACAACAAGGTGTTTTATATCATGTACATGTACTCCAATACATCAACAACAAAAAAACTGGTACCTCATAATTCTCGTTCGATATATATGAAGGGAAAGGAAAATGAAAAAAAAAAAAAACTTGCCAAGAAAATAGATGATAAACCGTTTGATTAGAAGCAAAAGGATTTTTAGTGATAAAAAAAAAATAAAAATATAGATATCTATAATAATATAGTACGAGGGTGAAATGGAGGTTGCATGCGTGTTTATCCCCCTTCGTGAAAGTGCGTCGACTTTGACTAAACCTGATTGGATGCAGAGTTATCTCGCATTGCGTTACTTCCGGATGATTGGTTGTTGTGGTCGTCATGACTACCCCTCTACCACCCACGTGGTATGCCGTAGCGGTTTTTCGCACACCCCCTTCTGTCACCCTCAAAAACTCCTATCACCCATTCTACCTCTTCCTCACCCCCGCTATCGGTATATGTCGTTTGCTTCATGATAACACATCCTTATAATATGTCCGTATACACGAATAAAAATTCTCCAATATTCTTTTTTTTTTCACATTTTTTCTTAATCTTTGTTTTTTTTTTTTTTNTTTTTTTTTTTGTATATATAAAAATTATAATCAATATAGCTTTCAAATTTTGATATTTTTTAAAACTCATCAGGCTAATTTTTCTTAATTTTTTTAATAGCCTCTATGTAACTTATTAGTATTTAAAAAAAAAAATAAATAAAAAAAACTTTTTTTTTTCAATTGCAAAAAATTTTGAAAAAAAGTAAATGAACCATTTCCATTATGTTTAAATATTTGTATTATTAAATAATTTTTTTAATCATCAATAAATTTATTAATAAAGCAGATGATTAATTTTTTACTTAAAGAAATAATTAATAAAAACAAAACATAAATTTACGATTTATGTTCCCAAAAAACCTCAATTTTTAATTACTTGTTTATTTATCATACCTTTATTAATCAAAAGACGTTAAGGAAAAAAAAATCTTATTTAAAAAAAAATTTCTATTATTTTATTCAGGTTCTAAACTTCTAAACGTGAAGACTATTATAATTAAACAAACGAATAAGTTCTTGTTTTAACTGACAGGGAGAATGCTTCAAGAAAAAAACTTCTAAAAATATGCCTCATATCGTTTGTGTCAAACATTGGATGTTTGTTACAAACTTTTTATTGTGTATAACAAGTGAATTATAATTTATTTCAATTGATATATTATTTACTTCAAATGACAAATGATTCATGATAAACAGTATTGGCATTTAATTAAAAAAATTGATTTTTCTTACAAAAAATAAAAGTTTTTTTTAGAGATCAAGTTATTATTGAAAACAAATCTCATTTCTCATAATTCAAATAATTAAAGGGTAATATTTAAAAAAAATTTAAATTAAATTAAAAAAAAANTTATTATCATTTTTTTTTTTTTTTTTTTTTTTTTTTTTTTTTTTTTTGACGACAAGTTGAGAAGAACAGTAGAAAGTCGAACTACTCGAAAAATCTATATACTAAATGTAAATTGCTATAACCAGAATTTGAAACCTAAAACTTAGAGTTGGGAAGCGGACGCACCACGATAGCACACATACATGTGAACGTGAATTTTGTATCTTCTACTTCAGGAACTTGTTGAATAGGACTGTTAATAATTAATCTTTTTTTTTTTTAACTATATTAAATATATTATGGTACGTACAATTTGAATTTAAGAATGTTGCCACATCTTACATCTACATAATTTTTTCAGAGTTTTTAATTTATTACTCATTAATTGACGGATCAACAGATGAAATTTTTCACCCGATTAATAAAACACGACTTCTAGTATATGTGTATTTTTTTTTTAGGCCTTTTTCAATATTATCTCTATTTGAAAAAAATGGTTGAAATCTCTGTAAGAGCCAATAATGTTTTCAATAATTAATTATAAAAAATTTAACCGATGAACATGAAAAAAAAATATACAATCGTATTTAGAATTAAAAGATCTAACTGTGTGCAAAATTTCAGAACATTCTCATTATATTTCAAAGTAACATAGGACCGGTAGACAACCTCCTTAAGGTTAAGTAAGCTCTGGTCTCAAACTGGAAGATCCAGTGTTCAAATTTCAAAACCAGCTATAAGAAAACAAAAATGAAAAGGTATAATTAAGTCTGATGTATATTTTTTTTTGAGAACGATAAAACAAGAAATACAAAAATAGTTTTGGTTACTATATTTCAGCTATTTTTCATTTTGGATATCCCTTGAGCATGAAGAAAACCTTTTATTATAGAGAAAAAAATTATTACCAATGACATTTAATTTTTGTTATTTTTCAAAAATTATCAAGCTGATAATATTTTTTATTTTCAGTCTATATATGTATATTATTTGTTCTGGTTGGAGTACACGATTTTAACAGTTGAATAATTTTACAATTTTATGCATTTGGGCGCCAAATTAATCGCCCGTCAACGCACTGACATAGTTGTTTTATGCTAATAACGAAGGGATATAAAAACTAAAATTGAGCGTGGCTAAATGAAAATGATAAAGAGATACAGTCATTGACGTATACGTTATTATTATGAATTTTTTTTTATATCCCCTCAGAACATGAAATAAGTCAGTCGATTTATTTGTTATGAAAGAAGATATATTAATGTGCGAATGACTTCCATCAGAATAGTATACTACAATGAAAAAGTAGGCGTGACAACATGTATGATCATCCTTTTGTTAATTTAATTTATTATTATACTATTTACATGCATTAGATATCTCTTTTCAACTTTACCTTTTTTCCAGTATAACTATTTTCTTTTTTTTTTTTCATTTTATTTTTCTGGCTTAAATTTTTATATCTTTATTTTTCTCAGTTATTTGAACTTCCAGCCATGTTTTTAGGATAGAAATATCACAATTTTATATATATATTTCTATTTGTAATATTTTTATATAATGTATACAATCCCAAAGAAAAAAAGATTCGCTATGGACCGCTGACAGAAATTCGTCTCGAGTACCGAGGCTCATTGAATTTTCTGTTCAAGAGCTATAGTGAACATAACAATGAAATATTTCATCCCCAGCCTTGCTGTGTGGTTTTTCAACGCTTCATCTCAACACCCATATATGAATGAATTTTTGGATATGTATTGGTGTCAAGCTATACTGGGTTAAAGGGTTGATGCTAATGATCATGCCAATATAAGTCAATCAATCATCCCCTAAATTGTCTTGTTTTCTTTTTGTTTGTCAGAATAGGAAAAATTTCAAATGAATGACTCATGTATTTTTACTTATTTTTTGGAAAACGGTCCTTTTTTTCTGTTTTCATTTTTGTATATTAATTATTTCAATCTTTAACAATAATATGGTTTGAATTTTGATTTTTATTTTCATTAAGAAAACTATGAGTTAAAAAATCAGGAGAATTTTTTTTTTACGTATGTTGACAATGAAAAAAAATAATTATGTACTTAAAAAAAACTGACTGATAATTGATAAAATAAAAATTTTATTTTTGTAAAAATATTTAAAAAAAATTTTTGATACAATTACTTTATTTTTAACAATACATGTCTTTAATGAAATGTATTGTATGATTCGTTGTGTTTGAATATTATATCATTTTATTGAGTTAATCATGTTGATTTATATAATCAGTATAGTTATTTACTCACTGAGAATATTTACACATTAAATTATAATTGATACAAACCTGAAAACTTTTTTACTGAAAAAGTAATAGAGAAACAAATTTATTTTATTCCTTTAAATATATATATACATATTGCAAGGGGTTTGTCATAATAGAAATCATAATGCTAAAGTTTTTTAAATCAAGCACAAATTACGCAAAATCACAAGTGAATGTGATTAAACGTGATTTATTTTTTTAAATCATTGATTTTTAGTCTCATTTAATCGAGGGAGAATAAATTAAATCACAAACTGCGATCCAAACATGTATGGATATGCATATTTGTGTACAAACAATTTCGACACAAATAATTAATGAACGCGATGCTTTAAAATTAAAGACTCAATTTCTCTTGAGGTAAAACAATATTTTTAAAAAAAATTCTCTTATAATTCACATAAATAAATAAATATACGCATATAAAAAATATATTGATTGTTGAAATTATATTTAAAAATGTATTTTAAAAGTGATGTCATTATAATAATATAATTATATATTAAATATATAATATATACAAAACAATAAAAAGTAATTTAGATTTTTTGCAAGCAGCGAATAAAAAAACCTTGTTTTAAAAGATTTAAAATCACAAAAATTAAATAAATCGATTTTAGAAAATCCGATTTCTCAAAATCCTGCTATTCATTCAAAACTTATATAAGAAAAACTTGGTACTATTATATTATTTATTCAATTGAGTATTTAAAAAATTTTATAATACAGTATTTTTTTCAGGTTCACACGACGTTCTGGTAACACAATAACGTCTACATTGCATATGCAGTATTGAATGACCCGGGACATTTTATCCTTGACCATATGACGAAGATGGTCATCGATGAATGATGACGATGGACCACCCTGAAATGATGAATCCCTTCTCTTTATATCTCAAATGAAAAAACAAAAAAAATGCGAGTAATAAGTAAAAACTTGTTTTAAACATCATAAGCACGTTCACTTACATCTTGAGGTTGAATATATACAATACTAGCTGATTAACCCGGCTTTGCTCGGGATTATTTTGACAATTTTTGAATATGTTATCATTTGTTTGAAGAAAATTGGAGCTTGCTAGCTTCAAATAATATTCCTGTACCGAACTTACGGTTGGGGGTTGAATATATTTCCCGTTATTCAATTTTCGATTTTTTGGTTGCAAATGAAAGCCGGAAAAATCATCTATTCCGATGAATTTTCCAGAATTTTCATGCTAATTTTTTTTTTAGATAATTGATATTAAAACTAGAA
>MKYW01000151.1:134090-153641 GCA_015776835.1 Aphidius ervi | reverse complement strand
TACGAACATAAATAGTCTATCTATCACCAATTTAGTTTATTTGGGAAAATGCAATCGATATTTCAAATTTTTCATTTAAAAGAAATTTAACGGAATATACGTCGTTGGCCCGACGGAAATCCCGACTTCTCTCCGACTGTATTAAGTCGAGCGCGACACACATTTTTCTACCTGGGAAAGAGAAATTGTAATTTGTGTCATTTTTTTTAAATTCATGCGTCATTTCATTGTTTAATTGTTATTAGAGATGGCACGAGATGATACTTGGCCAAAATTCTAAACTTGCAAGTCTCGTCATGGAACAACCAAAGAGTAAGAATGCCATCGACGATACTTTTTAATACTCTGCTTGGAAGTCGTCGAGTATTGAAAAATACTTGAACTGAAAGTGGCCGAGTATTGCAATAAACGATAAAAGTTAACAAAAAAAAGTACGATACGATAATCTCGATAGACGATACGATAATGCAAATTTTTATCGTGACGATATGACGATACGATACGATAATTCCCTCACAATAATTACGATAATCTCGAAAAACTTGAGAAAAAAAAATGACATAGAGGTTACCTCTTCTCTCCTCAATCTTTACACTTTAATTAAATATGATCGAGATGAGATAAAAACATTCTGTTTTGCATTGTTCTCATAAATCGATATCAAATTTAAAAGTTTGCGTTTTTGTTGAAAAGTCTAGCAATCTGACAACATTGTAAAAAATAAGATATAAAATCTAAACTTCTTCTGTTGTGTTCAGTTATAGCTGAGAAAAATCTTGTCTTGGTTTAGTCTTGGTTTTAGTTTGTCTAACAAACTAAGAACTATTGTAATTTCGGATGCATATTAGAATGCGCGGTTTTAATTAAATGAAGTTTTTATTATACAATACAATATTCAAAGACAAATCGTGAAATTCTGATAATCAGAAATAGATAAGTCTTGAAGTAACACATGTTTTTCTATAAGACTGTCCTTGCCACCTATAGATGATGGAAACTTCGATAACGTCCAATAATATTTTTCTAAAATATAGAATATTTTTCAAAGTAATTGAAATCTAAAAAGAATAATAAACAGTAATTGACATCTACGAATGACTGAAACTTATATGACACAAATAATTTTTTTCTGAAATATAGATTTTTTTTTTTATTTTCTAAAATCTCAGTTACAGTGTCAGGTAATGTTTTTAGAAGGATATTAATAATAAGAATATTTTGATTTCAAGTAATACGCAATAGGTTATTATTGGTTTTTCCATTATTATATAAAAATATTAAATTTTTATATGTAGAAATAAATTGATTGTAAAAAAACTTGTTAATAAATATTGAAGTTATTGCTATCTGCAAATAACAGAAATTTTGATTGCATAAAGTGTTTTTTTTCTAAAATATAAAATTTTTTTTTTGATTATCAAAATCTCTCTGACAATGTAAATCAATGTTCCTTTTCTACATTTTAATAATTTTAACACTTTGAAAGCTCTATCATACAATATTTTATTTCTATGTTTTAGAATTTATTGGATTTTTTTTTTTTCAATTATATTTATTTCATATTTTGATCACGAGGTGGACCATTATTAATAAAAATTTTCAATTGCAAAATGACCATTTTTTTCAGATTAATTAATTTCTTGTTTTTTGCTCAAAACAGTGATACTGTTTTTTATACCGTTCGTTCTAATATTTAGAGCAAATGGGTTAATATTTTTTATTTTTTATTTTTATTCAAGAAATTTACTATTGGGAAATTTTTTGTAGTACAATTCGCAAGATCTAGATGGTGAAATTTTTCATACACGGAATGTCACTTTTATAAAGTTATAAATCTATATATTTTTTAAATTATATCATATAAAGTCGAATAATGTCCCAAAACATGATATTATGTGAAGTAACCAACCCTACTATTCAGTGTTCGTTTTCTGAAATGTAGAAGAAAATATTATATACAATCTTTTCTTTCTATTCATTTCAGTTAATCTATGCATGATTATATAATTAATTGCATACATAAATCTATATGAAATTTATTATTTTTAACAATAGCTATAGTATACTTATTTACGAACATTTGAATTTTTTCAATTATGATTTACTATTAATATTCTAAAATGTAGAAATAATAAGTTGTCCGTGATTTCTTTATTTTTATTTATTTCAGTTAATTTGTGTATAATGTAAGTAAAGTGTTCGTGTAATAAAAGAAATATTTTTCTGATATTAAAAGAATTAAGTTCAGTATCTAATCAGCATTTTCTATATATCAGAAAAAAAAACTTAAAAAAAAAAAACAACATTCTCATTATTTGAAGTACATTTTTTTCTTCTTTTCAAAAAAAAAAAAACTTGATATTGATAAATATATTAATTAAGATTATAAAATAACTAGTTTTATTCAACATTTAAACACTAAATACTCAAAAAGCATTATTTCAACATTTACTTTTGAATATTTCTTCAACTCTAAACATTCTGAAATATAGAAAATTTAAGATCGTATTCACCCATTTACCTATATTGATTAAAATGGACAATTATATTCTTAGAGCTAGGGAGATTTTAATAAAGATTTATGCTGTTTTTTCAAAATCAACGTATTTAATATAAAAGACGATTTTCAAGAATTAAAAACGTAATTTTCTTTACTGTTTATTCGCAACTCACTACGTTTAAAACATCAACAATATATTAAAAAATGATTTAAAGTATATTTTAATATTACTCCCGTGAATTTAATCACGTATATACTATCAAGCATTAAAAATTTATCGACACAGTTTTTCTAGAATACAGAAATTTTCGCTTTCAACCGAGACGTGATTTTTCTCAGTGTATGTATGACAACTGAACGCTTCTTTTCGCTGTCTTTCAGACTGTTTCACACTTTCTTTGTTTTTTTTTTCGTGGTGGCTATGTTAAATGCAATGGAAACGCTTTTTGGAATACTTTGTATATTAAAAGAATATTTTGTATTCTGCTGGAGCTAGTAAATGGCAATAACCGTCAGCATACAATGATTTATAAACAATATTGATGTACAAAATAAAAAAAAATTTAGTCAATTCTGATAATAAAAAAATTATTGTATTCACAAAAATTGTTGTTTTATACTTTATTTAATTCAAAAAAGTTAATTATTATAGACGAGAATGTCTACAGTAGCTTATACAGAGTAATCTGTTGAAGTAGTTGAAGTCGGCATCAATGGGGATGAAACTTTTTGTGGTTGAACGTATTGAGTAAGGATTTTATCAAAATGTTGCTGTTGATGCTGTCTTTCAGCGTTTATCAACTTTTCACATTCACAAACTATAGTTTGAATTTTCACTTTCAAATCAGGTACAACATGAGGAGGGAATTCGTTTACTTGTGCAGCTATGGATTTAAAAAATAAATCTACTGAAGTCTGTGAAGTAGTTACTCGAGTAATCATCTGGTTCAAAGATCGATACAATTTGAATTTTTCATCTTGTAAAATATCATCAAATTCGCTTTGACGTGAAGATGTTGAATTCACAGACGATGTAGAGCTATGTCTATCGTCTTTTTTTTTTTGGGACATGGTTTTATCATCTTTACCATTTCTAATGGCTCCTGCTTATTTTGATCACCATCGCCAACAACATCATCTTCGTCATTAATACTATCATTATCATGATCATATTCATTATCATCATCTTCATATTTTCTTTTAATAAAGTCCTTTACACCATCAGTGTCAGGGGTAACATTGCTTGTTGACCTGTGAAGTAAATTGAATATACAAATATATTAATGCACTGTAAAAAAAAAATTCTATATTTGATAACAAAACTTCTTGAAAATAGATTTTCGTTCTAGGAAATTTTTAGTTTTGAAAGAAGAAAAAAAGTTCTTGTTATGAATAGAAAACTTCTTGTTAAAAGACAAAAAAATTCTTGAAACATGACAGATTTAGATTTGAAATAAACCTAAAATAGATTTGAAAAAAGAAAAATTATTCTTGTAATGATAATAAAACTTCTTGAAATAAATGCTAAAAAGGTCTTGAATTGAGACGCATACTTCTTAAAAAAAATCTTTTTGTTCTCACTTCATGAACAACAGTTCTAAATTTTAGAACAAGGCTTCTTGGAAATAATCCAAAATGACCTTGAATTTAGACGCATACTTCTTAAAAAAAATTTTTTTGTTCTCACTTCATGAACAACAGTTCTAAATTTTAGAACAAGGCTCCTTGGAAATAATCAAGTTGTGCCTTGAATTGAGAACAAAAAGATTTCTATCAAGTCAAAATTAGATTCAATTCAAGAAGGAAATTACTACTGATTTAAATAAAAACAAAAATTATTTATTTAACATTACTTTCGTTAATTAACAGAAGTACAGTGCAACTTTACATTGTAAACCACATTTTTTTTTCCTAAATTAATTACCTATGAGGGGAACCGAACCCCTGACCGACGCAAACCACGATGTCTTAAGGGAGAACGGCCCCCATTGAAGGAAATTATAAACTTCTTTTTTTATTGTGTTTTTAGATAGTTAAAATTATGATGAATCTATTAAAACAAATTTCTACGTTTCTTACAGACTTAGTTTAAGAGTTATAATGTTTATAAAAAAAAAAATTTAACATGGGCTCTTATGGAGTAATGAAAAAATGACCCTCCAAAACAGTAGTTATTGCAAAAAAAAGTATAGACCGGAATTATTTTGTATAGTGTTTTTTTGTGAATATAAGTAAATGAAATTATTTAGAACAGATTGACAGTTTTAGTTTTGTCAGTTACTATCTTATTGTTTATAAAAAATAGCAATTAAAAAAAAAAAAACGCTAATTTTATCATTTTTTTTTTCTTGTCAACAAAAATATGGCAACTACGCATTGGATTCGTGTTATAAATTTGATGGTATATTATCGACTGCGTCTCTAAAACGCGTGTCTACTTAGATCAAACGTTGCCAAATCACTTTTGTTGTGTAGGTGTGAATTTTTTTTTAATTGTGTGGGTAAAAAAAATTAAAAGTTTTTACGTCAGCGACTGGTTTTGGTACAGGCAAAAAATAGAGCTCAGGGACAAAACTTTTGGTTGATATGATACGTACCGTTCTCCCTTAAACCTAACGACTTTCCCACCGAGCCACGAGCGCATGTACGTGACGGGACGAAAATTTCTGTTCTCATAAAGCATGACATTTAATAAGAAAGATTGAGTCTTAGGTTACTTACTTGATTTATTCACAGATGTAGCAATGTTGTTCCATCTTTGATCTTTATATATTGTATTTTTATAATTGTTATTAGCTAAATTATATAAAGCAGGTTGATCTCGAACTGCTTCAAGAAGCAATTCATTTTCTTTTTGCGTAAATGACATTTAAAAAAAAAAACTATGATGAATATAAAAACATGAGTACACTAGCACTACACCAGTCAAACACATACATACAAACTGCAGTTAAAGAATTATATGAGAGTGAGCTGTCAGGTGTCTGCAACACTAGACTCGACTTGAGCAGTAACGGCAAGCATGCGTTTCCAGTTTTCTTTGCAAAAGTCTGTTTCTTACCAGAAACAACTAGATTTTTCCCAGTTATTACTGACAAAGAACTATGGTCGAAAACTTTGCTCGTGGACAGCAGGCCTAATACAGATATATATCTACGTTTGTTTCTGCTTTAGGGAGAACGGTACGTATCATATCAACCATAAGTTTTACCCCTAAGCTCTATTTTTTGCCTGTACCAAAACCAGTCACTGACATGAAAACTTTTAATTTTTTTAACCCACACAATTACAAAAAAATTCACACCTACACAAAAAAAGCGATTTGGCAACTTTGGCCTAAGTAGACACGCGTTTCAGAGACGCGGTCGATAATATACCATCAAATTTAAAACACGAATCCAATGCGTAGTTGCCATATTTTTGTTGACAAGAAATAAAAAATGATGAAATTAACCTTTTTTTTTTTTAATTGCTATTTTTTATTAATAATAAGATAGTAACTGATAAAACTAAAACTGCAGTTTTAGATCAGTTTTACATCAATCTATTCTAAATAATTTCATTTACTTCTATTCACAAAAAAAAACTATACAAAATCATTCCATTCTATACTTTTTTTTGCAATAACTATTGTCTTGGAGGGTCATTTTTCCATTACTCCATAAGAGCCCATGTTAAATTTTTTTTTTTATAAACATTATAACTTTTGAACTAAATCTGTAAGTGATTTAGGAGTTTGTTTTAATAGATTCATCATAATTTTAACTATATCTAAAAACACATTAAAAAAAGAAGTTTATAATTTCCTTCAATGGGGGCCGTTCTCCCTTAAGGCANGAGTTATTGCATCCGGACCCTCAATTGTTTAAATTCAACTAAACAATAAGTTTTTTATAATAAAGTTGGTTACATTTTAAATTTCTGTAATATTTTTGACATGTATTTTCGCTGTTGCCTCATAAACTTTTAAGTTTTTTGACGACGAGAACTCACCAAGAGACATTCCCGTGTAGGAATTGCCAAGACTCACAACACGGCCAGCTGTTGATCAACCATTCATCGGCCAAGTGGTAAATTATTGGGTGGCCAAGTCTGGAAATGTACAATTAGGCCGAGATTTGGCTCATTAAAGAGTGGCCACCCTATATGACTTGCCATGCGTCAGCCCAGTAATTGATCTTCGGGTCACCAAGACTGATTATTTCTTATTCTTTCGACAGTATATAGTTAGTAGCTGTATGTATTTAATATTCAAAATTTGTTTGCTCAATAATATAGAACAATAAAGAGCTGCTTTACTCCCGAGTGGAAATTAGATCCGGGCGAGCCGGAACCTGATCCGAATCGGACCCGGTTGATCTAAGGAAAACCGGATCCGGTTTTCCTGACTGTTTCTTGACCCAATTCGGATCCGATTATAATAAGGCAAACCGGATCCGTTACCCCGGAGTATTGTCGGATCCGAATCGGACCCGGATGTCCTGTTTGAAACTTGACTTTGTTTTTTTTTCTAAGTCAACTTCAGGATTGAATCCGATTATAATAAGGCGAACCGGATCCGTTATCCCGGAGTATTTTCGGATCCGAATCGGATCTCGGTAAACGGGCTTGAATCGGATCCGGCTTTCCTTACTCTGTCCTGATCTAAATCGGATCCGAGACGCCGGACTTTAATCGGACTTTATTTTTCTTTCAAAGTTATCTCCGGGTTGAGTCAGGTTTGGCTAAGGTAAGCCGGATCCGGGTTCCCTTACTCTTTCCTGATCCGAATCGGATCCGGTATCGCTAAGGTAAACTGGATCCAGTTTTCCTTACTCTTTCCTGATCCGAATCGGATCCGGTATTGCTAAGGTAAACTGGATCCAGTTTTACTTACTCTTTCCTGATCCGAATCGGATCCGGTATTGCTAAGGTAAACTGGATCCGGCTTTCCTTACTCTTTCCTGATCCGAATCGGATCCGGATTGCCGGACTTAAATCGAAGTGTGACTTTTTTTTCAAAGTCAACATCCGGGTTCAGTCAGGTTTGGCTAAGGTAAGTCGGATCCGGGTTTCTTGACTCTTTTCGGATCCGAATCGGATCTGGGTAACCGGACTTGAATCGGATCCGGCTTTCCTTACTCTGTCCTGATCTGAATCGGATCCGGGGCGCCGGACTTTAATCGGAGTTTATTTTTTTTTCAAAGTTATCTCCGGGTTCAGTCAGGTTTGGCTAAGGTAAGCCGGGTCCGGGTTTCTTGACTCTTTTCGGATCCGAATCGGATCTGGGTAACCGGACTTGAATCGGATCCGGCTTTCCTTACTCTATCCTGATCCAAATCGGATCCGGAATGCCGGATCCGGTTTCCCTGATTTAAAACGGATTGAACTTAGAAGAATTTGAAAAAAAAAAAAAAAAAAAAATTAATTTCAGAATGTCATTTTATTTTTTGATAATATTAAATACATTGTTGCCTATAAATAACATTAATCATATCAAGTTTTTCTATTGTAATTTTTAAAAAACTTTCTACGCTTGTAAATGGCTTTTGATTTTGTCAATTCCATGTACGCCGCCGTGGTCGATAGGATAGTGTCGCCGACTTCAAACGCATAAGCCCCGAGATCGATCCCCGTAAGTTCCGGAATTTTAGTTTAGTTTAGGTTGAATTTTCTAAGATAAAAAAATTGTTAATAATGATTGTTAAAAAAAATAATTGAAAAAAGCACATATTTTTTTTTTTTTTAAATCGAAATTCAGATCCGATTTAAGTTCAAAATTCGGATCCGTTTTGAGTATAAATTCGGATCCGATTTAAGTATAAATTCGGATCCGGTTTAAGTATTAATTCGGATCCGGTTTAAATATAAATTCGGATCCGGTTTAAATATAAATTCGGATCCGGTTTAAGTATTAATTCGGATCCGGTTTAAATATAAATTCGGATCCGGTTTAAATATAAATTCGGATCCGGTTTAAGTATGAATTCGGATCCGATTTAAGTATAAATTCGGATCTATGCTGGATATGCATTTTGTAATCCGATTTTGCTAAGGGGTCCTTATTACAACCGGATCCGTATTCCCTGATCCGATCCGGATCTCTACCGGCGTTACATTCGGATCCGAATCGGACCTTATATCAGGTAAACCTGATCCGAATCGGATCCGAATCGGACCAAAATTTCCACTCGGGCTGTTTCCCTCATGTCAATCACATATAAAGTAAATACGAAAATTTAATCCGATCAGTTTAGATCTACCTTTAATCAAATTTTCGTATTTACTTGATGCAATCAACATAGAAAAAAATCGTAAAGGAGCTAGTTATAATTGTTTTGGAGCAACCAATTCTTTAAATAACGACCATATCACGATGAAAATACAATTTCTCGTCTGATCACTGAAGTCAAGCATCGTTGAGCGTGGTTAGTACTTGGATGGGTGACCGCTTGGGAACACCACGTGTCGTTACCTTTTTTTATTTTTTTTTTTTTATTTTGTTTTATCAGTTAATATCCAAAATAATGCCACATCTAAATGGCTCATTCAAAGAATAAAAAATAATTAATTTTTACCTTACTGAAAGCGGAAATAGATTTGTGGTCACTATTTTTACGAAATAAAATATAGTTTGTGTTTTGAATTTTAATTTAACAACACAATATCACTTGCCAGAGGAATGAAGTGATGGCTTGTGACATAAAAATTTGGCACTTTAAAAATGAAAATAATTATGTATCAAGCTGCAGCTACACATGTGTTTTCACATCGCCTGACAAACAACTGGGTGCACAGACTGATCCAAGCACATATATATGCTTCACGAGTTCTAATATATATTTTTTTTTTATTTGGAATTTTGAAGGTTAAAAAAAATAAAATGCAACAAACTTTGGTCGACGTCTTACTGTTACTATAATTAAAATTCAAAAACAAATTAGTTTTTTTTCATTTATGTATCAAGTCTTGTGTCCTCCAAAAAGTGTGTAACGATTTGAAAATTGAAATGAACGAAAAAGTCGTGGAGACATGCCAGAGGAATGAATATTAGACTTCATAAACGTTAAAAAACCATGAAAAAAAAGAAAAATCAAAATCTTAAACAGACTGTATTTTTAAAATTTGGTTTGTCAATATGTAGATAAATAGAAAAACGTAAAATTATTGTTAAGTAACATAAAAAACATATAGGAGTCATGGAAAATGAGTCTTTTGGGAGAATCAGCCATATACATATTTTCTGAAAACAATTTTTTTAACGCTTGAGATATAGATGCTCCATAAGTTCAAAAATTTCGTAGTTTTCACCAAAAAGTTACGACCTTAAATTCTCAAAAATAACAATTTCAAAAAAAAAGATAACGACACGTGGTGTTCCCAAGCGGTCACCCATCCAAGTACTAACCACGCTCAACGATGCTTGACTTCAGTGATCAGACGAGAACTGGTATTTTCATCGTGATATGGTCGTTATCTGAAGATTACGTTATAGCATCCTCCAAAACAATTATGACCAGGTAGCATAAAACAAATACAAAAGATCGGTCTGAGCTAAATCTAACTTTATGCAATGGACATGAGAAAAAGTCTGAAGAAGCTGCAGGTTATAATTGATTTGCATTAATACAACCATCAGATAACGACCATATTACGATGAAAATCACCAATTCAATTTTTTTTCGGAATTTATAGTATAAAATGTTGTTAACAGTTATATGAGTCAAAAATATTTCCTTGACTTTTTCTAGTATCATATCTTTTCGTATATTTAAATATATTTAAGAATATTAAAACAACTGCAAAATTAGTATCATCACAATTGGTGATAACTTCGAATATACTTGACGCTCTTTTTTGTTAAAAAAAAAACTTTTTTTTTTTGCTATATGACCAGAGCCGCAAAGTTCCGTCCAATTCGGAGGAGTATGATTTGGTTAATCGATTAGTATGAAATAAAACAAATGATATTGTACCAGTCTGTCAAATGGGTGGGATTGTACATACTTGAACTGTACACGACCATTTGTTTATACCGTTTATGGTATACGTAAATTTTATTGTCTTGACAAAAATTCGGAAATCAAACCGTGCACGTTATAGTTATAACTATATATCAATGTTTTCTTAAGATGAGCAACATGAAAATTAATTTTTAAGAATCTCGTTGCAATCAAGTACTTAGCTTCATGAAACGATTTTTTTTTTTTTTCGTTACAGGAATATTTTGCAGTTGATAATTAACAACAGCTTACAACAAGACGTGTCTTCCACTCACTTTCTATTTAAAAAGAATAAAAATATCTCCAATTTATTTTAGTTTAAGACTATACGAAATTCCCATTCAAGCCTCATGGTTTTTTTTTTAAATTTAATTTTTGGTCAATGTAAATTTTAAAAAATCCAAAAAATCATAGTCAAATATAAAGCAGAATAACACGAGACGCCTGTTGCATGTTCAAGCTTAGTGTGTAATGTCATCATCGTCAACCACAATATACTAAACGTAGAAACGTGTTGTCACGAGTTGAAAAAAATAAAAAAGATATAGATAAAGTGAAATACAATGAAAAAAGATAGATAAAAAAATATATATATTTAATCCAATGTATGTATTTGTGCGTATATGTACATTTTTATTTTTTATACTGTACAAGCGAGTATTTCAAGGGGGGAATTTATATTTAGTCCAGGTGGGAGATTGGTTAGTGATGCAAGAGGGGAAATTTTGTTGAGTTAAAAATCCTATTGGTGGGTTAACTTGACAAAGGCGTGGTTAAATTGTACCCACCCAATAATAAACAAGCGACTCCTACTTGTTAATTTGTTTGCTTTGTCCTCCAATTTTTTGATTTATATATGCTGGAGAATTTTTTCTAAAAATTTTAAGTGTAACACATAAAAGTAAAAAATAAAAATACCCTAAACGAAATTTCCAAAATTCATTTACAAGTCAACACAAAATTTTTTTTTTTCGAATAAGAAATATCTTTTAGAAATTAAAAAAAATAAAAGAACAGATGAATTAGCTCATTAATTTAACAATATTTTTAAATCTGAAATAATCTATTCTATATTCTTTTATAAATTGATCGTAACTATAATAAAAAAAAAATTTTATTATTAATTTTCGAGAAAGAAAAATTCTGTCGTATAACAATATTTTTCTAAAATAATAAAATAATTTTTTGATTGGAAAAAAATTATTTTATCATCTTAATTAAGAATTTTCTAAATCAAAAAAATTTAATGGAGACAAAAAATTATTTTTTTTCAATTAAAAACTTATTTTATTATTTTATGAAAAGATTTTTGTGCAGAAAAATTCAACAAATCTAGCTTTTTAGTATGTATATTTAACGTTTATAAAAACACTGATTTACTTTTTGAAAAAATTCGTTTTTTTTTAAAGGCCAGACAAAAGTTAGATAATTTTTTAAACTTGTAATAACTTAATATAATTATTTTTACATCTGAATTATTATTATTTTTTTTTTTACGTTTATTATTTTTATGTTTTGTTGGATCAGTTGCAACTACCCGAGTGGAANACGTTTAGCGTTACGTTCTTGATCAAGATTTGATCAAGCATCTTGATCAAGAATGGATTTGAAATCAATGTTGCCTGATCAAGTCTTGATCAAGACTTGATCTCAATTTCCACTCGGGTAGATTCAGAATTTTTATAAACCGCTCATTAATATTATATTTACATAAATTTTTATGTGATACTCTGCTTGTTTTTTATTTATTTATTTTTTTTTTTTGTAGACCAAACGTTTTATATTACGTGATCTTCATTACGACAAATATTTGAAATACACTGAATAATCAATTATATCAAATAAATTTCGTAATATTGATTTTTTAAATTTATTTTCATAATAATAATTTTTTTTGTTTGATAAATAAATTAGGTCACGCAAATGCTCAAGATTTCATATCAAAATGATAATATTTTTTTTTGATTTTATAAATCCTCGTTCTTTGGAAAAATAATTTTTTTTTTCTCATAAATTTTTTATGATCAACTTATTGACCTACATTGGAAATTAATTGCTCTGAAAAAATGCTAAATAACTATTTTTTTTTATTTTTTTTTTTTTTTTTCGTTGAATAAATTATAAATGAAAATGAAAAAAAGGAAAAATATAAATAATGTATATTTAAAAAAATTATTATTATTATAAAAATTAAATTAACGTTTTATTGTATTTTGTATATATTATGAATATATTTTGAGATATTTTGAATGTAATAAGAATTGGGGAAAATCCTTAGAAACGGTTAGTGACTTGACCTTGGTTGGATTCACGCGTAAGTGAACAAACGCAAAATCGAAACGCGTTACTTCCAACCGCGTGGATACCCTAAAGCTGAATTCACATTGCCAGTGACTACGTGGGGATTCCTTGAAGTAACCCCTCTTTATTTTTTGCCCCTTTTTCCTTGTCACCGAATCATCCCTTTGTGGGGGTGACGTAAACGAGAAAATTCTAAATAATACATCTTCAAATACTTGTTTCATATATACAAACTTACTCTTATTTAAAAAATTTATTAAAATACTTTAAAAGTATTTTTTTATTTTTGTTACTGTTTTTGATTATCTCAACTAATGTATTTACTGAAATAATCATTATACACAATACACATATTATACATACAATTCTATTTATTTTTTGTTTTACAATTTTTTGAGTAAAGTGACTTTTGGTAATTCAAGATTTTTCGATTTTGTCTGACCTGCCCATACTGCTTAGTGTCAATTCACTGTGTATAATGATATTGAAAATATTTTTAAATGAGAATAAAAAAAATGTAATTTTATTGTTGCATTGAAGTAGGTTCTTGTAACGACACGTGTTAAAATATATTGAGGGTTCTTAAGGGTCAACTTGGGCCACTTTTTTTTTTTTTTTTTTTTTTNNTTTTTTTTTTTTTTTTTTTCATCTCAACTGGCATGAATGTTGCACGTTTCCAAGTACTCTTTAAATTTCGATATTTGATTTCGTTGCACTTTTTTCTAATACTTTCAAATAAATTCAATTTTTTTTTCGAATGATAATTTCTTTTTTTATTGTCATAATAATTTTCGAGAAAATCCAGTCCTCTAAAAAAAAATATTTCAATGTATTATTACAGAGATATATTGGTGAATTTTTATTTTTTATTATATTTTCTGAGAAAAAAAGACAACGACACACACACGAGAGAGGGTGGCTAAGGGTGAGTCACCCGTGGCGCACTCTGGCGTGAATAACACGGTCTCGCACCCCCGTCTTTTCCTCATTTCTCCCTATAGTAGTGCACGCGTGACTAGATAACGTTTTGCACAAGGGGGGACAAACGCCAATTATATTTTAATAACCTGTGCCGATATGCTGCGTCTCTTCTGTTGCGACAAAATTCATCAGCTTTATATATAGATATTTTAATAAAAGCCATATTTTGTTTTTTTTTTTAAATACCCAAAAATTCCATATTATCCACGAATCATTTCATTTCATATTCATATAAATTCCTACCCTAAAAAAAAATACATAGAAAAACGAAAAAAAAGAGAATTGTATCAGAATATCATATATGTATATTGAGGCTGATCAGTGTCTTTCATGAGAGACTTTCAGTGAATACGTATTATATACGTCTATAAAACAAAAAAAATAATGTTTTAAATTCCTCAAAAATATTTTTAAAAAAATATTTATTCCCGCGAGTATCAAAAAACTCGAAGCATCCTAGATGATAAAGAAATGTAGCTAAGAAAAAAAAAAAANAAAAAAAAAAAAAAAACCAACACCAAACGAAGCAGACGGACCGCGAGTCGGTTTCCATCTGCCACCGTATATTTTTGTGGACTTTTTCATCTGTATGATACAGACTGTATCCCCTTTCCAACCCTTCTTTCATGCTGAAGAAGTATCGCGCGTGCGCCCTTTTCTCTTAAATGCTGTATGAGCGCCCCCAATAGTCCCTTCCGCGCGGTTGAGCATCTCCACCATTCAGAATCGATGATGTCACGTAGGCCGGGGCGCATTTATTCCCCCCCCTCTCGCTCTCTTATCCTTCTTCCACTTCTCTTATAAAATGAAAAGTGGGGGTCACAAATTTTGATCCTATTGGTTAACAAATTCCACTACCCTACCAACACTCACTACTGTCATGTTTGTGTTACGTGAGCAACAGACAAAGACAAACAATCATATACACATCCACAGCAAGTATCTAAACTTCTCGCACACATATTACAATTTATATTTTAGACGTTGCAGTGTGAGACAAGAGGGCGGGTTTGATTCAGTCTCGCTTTCTCTCTCTCTCTCTCTCTCTCTCTCTTTTCCATGCGCCTATGATTTTGTTGAGGTGACTTTTATTCCAAAATATTTCACTTGGTTTGTTCGCGTCCGCGCCAAAACGCCACGCGACTCCGTGTCTCTACGTTATTACGGAGTTTTAAGTTAAAATTATATTTCAAGTTATCTATATTGTAACCGTCAACAATCGGATATTTTTATGTGCACAATTATTTGTTTATTTTATTTATCTTAATTAAGTAATTAATGATATAAAATGTTTATTATAAAATTTATTTATTTGAATTTTTTTTCAATTTGCTGATTTTAAAAATTAAGAAAAAAAATATATATATTTATGTTGCAAATTATTTATTTAGTATTTAAAAAATAAAAAACAAAAAAATTTTAATAAAAAATTTGTGTGAAACTTTGGAGTATTTTCATTAGTGAATTTCAAGTTATAGATTTTAAAAATTATTATTATTTTTTTTCTTCTCTTCCATTGACAGTGTATAAATTGTTGAGGAATCTGATAAGTGCTGAAAAACTGCCGCCGGCAAATCTTGGTGAGTTTTCATAATTTTGATTTTTTTATTTTTCTTTTATTATGAGATCAATGACAAACTCTTTAGAAAAATCCGAACAACGTTGTTTTTTTTCTTTTTTATTTTTTTTTTTATATCCCTAAATGTATTGAGTATGGGAAATTGCCCGGGGTTTTCGAAATATAATATAGCATATATACACAGACTTGAGACGTCCCGACGGATCAGCTCTTGCAAAAAAAATAAAAAAACAACCCCGCTGTGACTCTTTTTTGGTACTTCAATCGAGCATGCAAAGGCTCCGAAAGATACCCCCTGTAGATTTTTTAAAGCTTGAAATTTAAAATAACCCATATGCATATAACGATATAAAAAAATCTTTATTATCCTTTAGTTCCCATAAAAAAAAATAGTCAATTTTTCTTATATGTATTAATAAACTTGAAGAAAATAGAAAAAACAATCATATTTAAAATTTGATCTTCTATAAGTTCTATCAAACCATTTTAAAATACCGTATTGTAATTTTAAAAACCAATGTTCTAAAATTCTAATATATTAGATATACAAATATTCTAAACTTGAGGGTGACGGATTTTAAAAATTTTTTACATAAAAAAAAAAAACTGTTAATTAGATATATGATCTAAAAGACCTCATCAAACTAACTTAGATATAAAATGTATATCATCGAGAATTTACTATAATCTAAACTTTTTTGCTGGCATGTTATCGAAAACAAATATTTTTTCCATTCAAATGTGTAAAAATACAAAAATGTCTCCATATAAAAAAAACTGTTTACAGACGGTCTCATTTTAATTTTACAAAAAGAATAGACCAATTAAAAATTATATTTTACGGAAGTATACATATATTTATTAAAATTTTGACAGACAACTAATTAATATCACGTTTCCGTCTGACTTTTACTGAGTTAAACTGGTGAAGGGTTGAAGAATGTCATGTATATTTTGGGTACATATACCTGACTCAAGTATAAAACATAACTGTAATGGCTCAACTTCATCCCCCATGAGCACGAAGCATTTACCATATTATCTACACATTATTATACATCCTCATGATATACAATAGATTCCTCTTTCAGCCTGTTCGCAATATTGTATTATAAACTTGCTCTGATGAAATTTATCTTAATGACGTTTTCCTTTAGTTGGTAAATTCACAACTATTTTCATTGTATATATATGATGAGTAAAAATAATGTTTTTGTTACTCATTTTCTTTTAATGAACTTGTATATATATATAGAAGTGTTTATTATACGCACGAGTAGTTATTCTAATTGACAAAAACAACAGAAAAGTTTGTCAAAAAGTCATCTGTTTAAATTAAGAAAATATTATTTCACACCGATATTATAATATGGCTAAACATATATATATACTATTTATTTATCTATATATGCTACTTATCTTATAGTCATTTAGAATCAATTTAAAATAAAAACGACTGATTTTTATACAATTTATAAGGTTATTTTGTATATATGATATACCGTTTGATTTAATATAAGTAAAAAAAATATTATTAAATGACAATCTTTAGATAATGACCTCTAAAAATAGCTTGACATAATTTTTTTTTTTTCTTTTATCGATGAAATAAAAGTATACAGCTGTGGTTTTATAGAAATATAAACCATCTATACATTTTGAGGTATTTTTTTCAGAAAAAAAATCGAGGACAAATTCTTTATGCATAATATATTGTTCATAAAAAGAATAAAANAAAAAAAAAAAAAAAAAAAAAATCAAATTATTGTACCGATCGAAATGCAAGAGAATTTAACTTGACAACTTGAGATAAAAATTCTGAAATAATAATAATAGTAGTAACAATAATAATAATAATAAAAGTTTTTAACAGATAATTTTTTTTAAATTGAATTATAGATGTGAATTTGAAATAATATTTTGTATTTATGAATGTCTAGATACGATAAATACTATTATCATCATTATTATTATTATTATTACTATTTTTATTAAACGTATGTGTAGGTTAAAAATGAGCTAAAAAAAAAGAAGTGGGGCGTGTTCGCTAAATCGACAGCTTGGCGTCTTGTAAACACAAGCCGGCGCGATCCTGTTTGCGCTCGCTCGGGCATAATCCGAGGTAATCCCCTTCGTACAATACGCCCAGTGATTTACTCTGCAACTTATTTTTTATTTTTTTTTATATAAATATTATATAGATATAGATATAAATTTTTTTATTGCATACATTTTGGCTGAAAAAATATAACTTTTATCAGAAAAATAAATAAAAATATACATATTTTTTTTCCTTTTTTCACTTAATTCAATCAGTTATTTTTAATATTTTTTATTTTTTAAAATATATATATATATATTGGAAAGCAATTTTAATTGGTATTGTTACGAAGGATTTTCACTCTAAAATTTTTTTTTCCATATAATATTTTCTTTTTACATTTAGACTTTTGAGTATAGTCACTAATTATGGTGTACTAGTACTGCAATCGAATTACAGCAATATATAAGAGTATAATTGACACACTTGAAATCAATCTTCAAATTCAGTCGCCGAAATAAAAAAAAAAAAGACATGTGTTAATTAGTGTATAAAAAAAAAAAAAAAAAATGTTTTCCTTTTTGTAAATTTGTATGTTTGTGTTTGAATTTATTTTTTTTTTATTTTATTTTCTACGAAGGTTCAGTGAACTTGTAAAAAGGTTTTTAGTTTTGAGTTGGGTTGAGATCAAAGTACGCAACTTGTTTCAAGTGTCAACGATTGACACAGCTGCGATTAACCAAGGTCGACTTTTATTAAAATTTTATATATATACATATCTGTGTCTTTTGACTAATGTAAAAATATACTTAATAAATAATAAATGTATCGTTATATTTTTTAAGTATATCATTTTGGTGATTTAATATCGATTAAATTCGATTGATTAAAATTCAAATGATTATATATTTATTTTTAATTATTATTTTTATTTTTAATTGTTTTCAGTGACGTATAGTGATCAAAAGCCTGAAGATTTTACCTTCGCAGCAGTTGGGCGCTGCGGTCGCTCCATGGCCGGGCGCCACTGGCCTCCTGTCAGTCGCTGATGATATGGCCCACAAAGGTAAATATATCCTTTTTTTTAATTCTATTTCAATATTCTAACATTTCAAACTTTCTGGTTTTCATAGATAGATATAGGTATATATTATAAAAAACAAAAAAAAAATTAATAATAAAATACATCTTTATATATTATTAAATAACTCTGGATAAAATTTGAGTCTTTTTTTAGTATTAAATAAAGAGATGAGTCCTAAAATGAGGATTGCTATATATATGCTACTAAAAAAACAATTCAAAAGAAGTCTGCTATCAAAAAATAGTCTTAGAAATACCTTTTGTGTGAAGTAAATATAAAAAAAATACTTTAATAGTATTTAAATACTATTTTTTTTAATAAACAATAATTTTGAAAATTTTAAATCACAGAGAGATTCCTGCATACTCTTGAAAACCCGAAATGAAAAAATTAGGTATTTGAGAAGTATTTTTAATATTTTCTAGTGTTTAAATTATTTTTCGATATTCTATATTGGAATTTCGAAAGGTATAACTTATAAGTGAGGAGCTCGAAGATTGATTCTAAAACACGATTGTCTCTGAATCGTATTCTTAATATTCTAGTATTTTAAAAGTGTTTGAAAAGTATTCTGGTACCCCAATTTTTTTTTTGAGTCATCATCGAATACCTGTGATCTTTTATAAATACTAGGAACTAGCTGATTAACCCGGCTTTGCTCGGGAGTATTTTCGTAATTTCAGAGACGTTATCATTTGTTTAAAAAAATTAAAGACTTGCTAGCTCTAAATAATATTCCTATTCCAAACTTGAGGTTGAAAGTTAAATAAATTTCCTGATATTCAATTTTCGATGTTTTGGTAGCAAATAAAAGTCAGAATTTTTTTCGATGAATTTTTTTTAAATTTTCATGCGAGTTTTCTTTTTAGATAATGGATGTCAAAGTTGACAACTTCAACACATAAGAATAGGGGCAGAATACATATTTACGCTTGTCGTTAAAAAAATTTTCACTACTACTATTTTTTAATTATCAGTTTGTTTTTCTTTACAACACGGATTACATACTATTGGGCCCAAACTTTGTTTGACGATAGGATTTACTTTCAACCTTAATTATTTAAATGAAATTTTCTTTTTTAA
>MKYW01000151.1:110332-129125 GCA_015776835.1 Aphidius ervi | reverse complement strand
AAAAAAAAAACTGGCTCAAATTAAAGCAAATTAATTGCTTTAATTAAAAAATATTTTGCTGAAATTAATACATTTTTTCTTTAAATCAAAGCCTAAAACTTTCAAGCAAAATTTTGCTATATTTAAGCAACTTTTCTCTTAAATGCAGACATTTTTTTTCTCAGTGTGTTTTGATTGAAAAAATTTTTAATTGTTTGAAAATTATTTTATTATTATAGAAAAATTTTTACATGCCAAAAATTTTATTCTTTAAATGCTTTTTTCAGTGTAATACTTTTGTATATACACTTTTTTACATCAGGGTCTAGACTGATTATAGATATTTTCATACTGTTAAATATAATCTCGAGCAGTTTTAATTTCTACCAGGGTTGTTGAATTTTTAATAAAATTTCAATCTTTAAATTAAAAATATTCAAGTCATATTTAGAGTACTCTTTTTTATATATATTCATTATAAATATATAATACTCTTGAGTTTCCTAGCTTGTATAGAAAATTGACGCAGATGATCGAGGTAACATGTATACATATATATTATCTCGAAAATGAGTCAATTTGAGATCCATTCGAAGTATCATTTATATATCAGGAATATAAGTATTTTTAATGACGATAAATGATTGTTTATGTACGTCTAAAAATGACTCGAATATTTTGTGTTGGATCGGTAAACTGCAATGATTTTTATTTATTATTTTTTTTCGATATATGTTTTAAATACAACGTCAGCGATATGAAGTTTTATATTTTTCAACCCCTCTGACTTAACTTTTACTTCAACTTTCAACACCCAATGCATGCTTATTCTTTTTATTTTCCAATAAACCCCGACGGCATCTTTCATCCGAGAATGCAAAAAGTCGCGACTCCTTTTCCAAGCGTCAACGGATTTCACCCTTTTTTTTTTCTTCTTTTAGCATACATCTAGACTTTCATTTTCTTCCTTTGTATATAATATCAAACAAGTGTTATGGATATATCTTTTTTTTCAAAATTAAGTAAACTCACAATAGCAAAAACATTTGTTAATATAAATCCCTGAAAATTTGAATTGTACAATACGTATTTTCATTATATTTTCTTTTTTTTTTGCTGTTAAAAGGAGGGTAAACATTAGTAAATATTATGACAAATTATAGATTCGTTTACTTGAAAAAGAGATTCAAATATTTATTGTAAGACATACATAACACAACTGTCGTTTTAATATTTCCCCTAAATGTTTTGAGAGATTACATTCGAGATTACATCGGTAAACTGCATTGTATAATTTTTTTATTTTATTTTATTCGTCAAATATTTCAATGGAAAGAAAAAAATTGAGTATTATATTAGCTCTTTTGCAACGAGAGTACGAGACAAGAAAAAAATAATAAAGAAAAAAATTAATTGCCTGTAAATTGTAAAATAAATTGTTTTTTAATTAATCAAAGTAATTTTTTCTGAAACTAAATATTTAATAAATATTTTTATAAATAATATTCAATTATAATTAACAAATTATTAAAATTAATTATATATATTAAATTTTAAAGAGAAAATTATTCATTATACAATTAAAAAGAGGTTTGATATTTGATAATAACTGTTATTCATTGATATTATTGTTTTTTTTTTTTATAAACATATAAAATATATTTCTAAATATTATATTTAAAATATTTGTAAGTATATTATTGTGGTCAAATATCAAAACTGATCATCTCGATACTCAGTTTAATTATTGCTTAAATGTACCCCTGTGGTGGATCACCCTCTGTGTCGTTCAGTCAAAATTGGAAGTGAATATATAAAAACCCAGCAAATAACTCTCATGGGAACGAGAGTACCCGTGGTGAAACCACAATGACATCGGCTTTAACATTTGGACATTTTATAAACTCAATAGATTCAGTGTACACCTTGTGTGATCCTAAGGATATTGTGAGTCTATTAAAGAACTTCATCGACTATATTTCTTGCGTCAATGAACCCCTTGTAAATTGTTTTTTTTTTTTTTTCTTATTTTATTCANTAGAAATATATTTAATTAAAAAAAATGAAATATTTATTAAATATAATAAATAAAATAAATATAGATTTTTTATTATAGTTTTATTCAAGGACGATGAGTTTTAAGAAGTCGATTGACCTTCGTTAAGTATTATAATTCCGGTACCAAGTGAGAATCATTGGCCTCGAATTGATGCCAAACAGTAAAAACGTTGTCGACAAGGAAGATATATAAAACATATACTACTTAACTCTTTAATAATCATTTTAAATAAATAAATAAATATATAAATATAATGAATAAATTTATCTATATACAAACTTGTATATATATAAGAAAAATTTAATAATATATACACTGTACTAATCAAAGTTAAAAATGAAAAAAAAAAAAAAAAAATAAAGATATTATATTGTCAACAATTTTCTAACTAGAAAAGTGGTGACCTCGAGACATATTTCATTAAAAATTATTTTTTTTTTCACATAATTTTTTTTAGAATGAAAAGAAAATAAAAAAATGTTCGAGACAATGGAAATGTCGAAGATGAAAATAGCGAAGGGAGAGAAATGGGTGGCGTAGGGGTTGGCTGATGAAAGGGGAGGGTTGAAGAGGTCGGGGATGTTGATATGCCAACGTCGATGTACTGAGCGTCGGCACGAGAAGAGAGCAGAGAGAGAGAAAGAGAGAGAGAGAAAAAGACCTGCGGATAGACCTTTTCCACGTTGCGCACCCGTAGAAGCGGCTCTGACAGATCCATTGGCGCGTAATAACGCGTTTACGAGGCTCTTTGTCCGGTATGCCCGCTTTGGACCACGTCCGCCTCGTGCTCACCTTATTCCAGGTACATCTCATCCTCTTCTCGTTTCTCATTCTACTCACTCACTCACTCTATAATAGCTGGCTATATATATACAAAACAACCTAGAGCAAATTGATATGAGTCTTGAATCTCGTTTACCTTCTTTTGCACAGGTTGACAAAATACCTTATTTAATTATTCAATTTAAAAAATTAAAAAATTTTTTATAATCATGTTTTGCTCAAACATATTTTGCAACTTTAAAAATTATAAATATACTTTTAATTAATAGACACGTGCAAACTAACAAATTTCTGAACTTGGTCAATGCTCAAGTTATCAGAAAATAAGAGTTGGATCCTTTCAAGTAATTGAATATAGTTGATAAGTTATTGATGCATTGATTTGCGATAGAACGGATATAATATTCCTTTTTTTTTGACACAAAAAATCACTTAAATAACCCCAAGCTCACATGCAGTCCAGGAAATACACAGGGTATGAGCAAGTCTACCAATTACGAGCGTCGATTTGGGCCTCACCTTTTCAGATTTTCTCATAACTTTGTGAGTCGATAGGTCTCTCCGAAACAGTAACCCCCAATTTTTTTTAGATTATTTCATTCATTATTCTGGCCGTTATTATATGGGTATAATTTTAACACATTTACGATCTTTCATTTTCAATTAATTTTTTTAGAATTTCATCGGAAAATAAAAATATAATTAAAAATTCTCTCAGTGTAAAATTTTCTCAGCTTTTCAAACAAAATATTAATTTTTTTCTACAGAACGTAAATTTTCTAATAGAGCGTATAAAAAACTTGGAAAATTCAGTTTCGTATAAAAAGCTGTTTTTATGAAATCGCCCATATATCGATATTGGATATTTTTTAAAATAACTTTTTCGAAAAACTCTAGAGAAAATTTTACAATCAATATGTAAAATTCAGAATGGGATCTCTGTAAAAATGGCTAGAGTCAATGAAAACGCTATAAATTTTGTACTGATTTCCCAACTTTTAAAATAATTTAAGTAAAATATTTCATAACCAAAACAATCTTTTCTTCTCTCAAATTTCCAATTACTAAAATTTATCTATTTTATCATAGAAATATTTCCGTGGAAACACTAAAAGAAAAAAAATTATTTTTTTCAGTAAATAAATTTTTATCATTGTCATATCCCTGGTGAAAAAATTTCTCCGGATTTTCTCCGAATTTCTCCGGATTTTGTATGGATTTCATCTTAGGTGAAAAAATTTAATTATATTACCTTGAAATAGGTATTAATAATACTAATGATGACTCATCATCTTCTTCGTCTATACGTACCCTGCAAGAGTAAAATTATCAATACATTTAATAACTGAAATAATCAATGTATGTAATATGGCTTGAATAAAGAAAGGTTAGTTCTTATATAACTTTTAAATTTAATTTATTATCTTCTTTAATAAGATCAAATAAATTATGAGATATATTGACTGAAAACAGTTACAAATACTTGAATTTATTGTGTCAATACTTGAGAATAAAAAAAAATATCATATATATGTATGTGTATTTCTATTTCGAATAGAGAATAAAAATAAAATAAAATAAAAAAAAACATGTTTGCAACAATAAGCTCTATTATTACTTCAACTATTTTATGTATTTATTTTCACTTTTGTATATTTTGTACGTCGGTCAGCTCTACTCCCATCAGTAGCTTCCGTGTAGATCTTATTCTTTTTTTTTTCTATTCACCTGGTCAAGTTAGAGTAGAGAAAAAAATAAAAAAAAAATAAAAATAGTCTGGACCCTCGTCATGTCAACTATTTCAGAGCATCTCAATTCTCAATAACATAACACACTCAAGATAGAAAAATAAAATAACACATAACAAACATTTTAACCGACCCTACAAATAAAATTTCACCGACAAAAATTTATATACAAGACGCGTTTTTTAAATTCCAGGTATAACAAACTGAAGATGAGAATACACTAAAATCACATTTTTCATCGTCTTTTATCATGCTTTTCTTTTTTTTTTTTTTTCTATTTATATTGTTATTATTTTATTATATATTTTCATCCCCAATTTTTCGCTGCAACTTGTCATCAAACGACAACTGTTTATCCTGCATCTGGCCAATCTCATAAATTATCGTGTCGTATACATATATGAGACTCCATATATTTCCTTTTGTGTCATGTTATACAAACCAACAACAAAACCATGACTCTAAGAATTATATTTTTACGACAAATTTCTAAACATCATCAAAATGACATTTTTTCTATTTGACAATTTTTTTTTTTTTTTNCGCACGCTTTTTTTTTTTTTTTTTTTTTCTCTTTTATGACCTTGTTGATGACATTTTTATCAAGGACCTCAAGCGGTAAATTTTCGAGTGAGCTATATAGATTTTGCCATACATTTATGGTGTTCTAGTGTACAAGAGTGGCACACACAACAATAAGGGTCTCATTCTATTTTACCGAAAGCACTTTCTAAGAGACGATTGAGATGCCAATTCTGTTATGGAATTTATTATTATTGGTCATTCGTCTTTTTTACGCTTGAGATATAGTTTTGTGCTGCCACTGAGTTAACAATGAAGATTTTTATACACCTCTTTTTCATCTTCTCAATACCCCTATCAATGTTTATTTAATAAATTGCGGTAATAAAATACTAATACTTGAATTATTAAAGTTCAATTAGATTTCTTGTATATTTTATTGTTAATCTTTAATTCATAAATATGAAAAAAAATAAAAAGATTATCAATATAAACACTCTGAAGCATCAATATAATGTTGAGATGCAAGTAAATTATTAAAAAAAGTCAATGTAAACTTGATTTAATTACTTTTGGAAGGACAAAAATCAATTAAGAATTTAATTGTGCTATTCAATGATCAGTCTGAGGTTAAGCTCAATTAAAACAATATATAATTTATTTTAAAATGATTTCTATACTTCGGAGTGCTATTCATCTTGAAAGTCTTGGTGTCACACTGCCTTGGAAGTCTCCTGCAAGCATGCCAAGTAATTAGAAGTCATGACAGTTGTGTCTGTTTGACTTTTGGAAGACAGATTGTTAAATATACCATATTACTCCCTAAAATCTTTTTATCTAATTCCCATTTATTTCACAAAAATTGGAACCTTTATTTTCCAATAATTGTTTTCGTAAACTTACAAAACAACACTGAAAAAGTACGAAAGATTACTCGAAAAATTACAATGTTATCTACATGTTTTTAAAAGTCCAGCTTTAGTAGTCAGAATAGGGAAAATAAAACGATCAACTGTCATTTTAATGAGCTCTAATTTTGGATATTTTTTTAAGCACTTAGCCTCAGCTATTGTATATTATGTAAACATTATAAATACTGACACTATATATATATATAATAATGATGATTTTGTTGCTAATATAACCACGGAGCTTGATGTGACAATAAATAAAAATAAAAGAAAATTTCTGGAAATTTTATGACATGTAAGGATAAGAAAAAAAAATCAAATATTTTATTATTATTATTATTATTAATAAAAAACTTGCTAGACGGAGGTCGAGTCATTCGCCTGTCACAATCGATTATCACGCTTGATGAAGAGGCGGGACCACCGTGTGCCAAAAGGGAAAGCAAAAGAGTTGTGAAAAAAAAAATTAAAAAAAAAAAAACTACCTTAAGAAAAAGAAACAAAATAACGGGAATGATGAATTTACTGTCTAAATCGAACTGCTATATATAATATAAAAAAGAGCCTGAGAAATACCACTCGAGTTTGTAACTTTTATTTATATATATATATATTTAAAAATTCTTTTTTTATTATATTTATACATAAAATAATACATCATCAAATAATGATGTGAAAAAAATTATACATTATTTTTAATAAAAAGTGTAATATTTTCTACCGGTTAAAATCGATCTGTTTAATCAACGTTGTAATAACTTATAAATAGATCATTATCTCCATGTAACTAACTCGTCAGATATGAAAAAAAAAAAAAAAACTCCAACAAAAATAAATTATTATTTTACATATAATAATAAATTGACTCAAAATATAATGCATACTAAATATTTAATTTTAAAAATATTTTAAGCAAATAAAAACATGTATATAAAAAGCTAAATAAAAAAATGAATATAAAAAAAAGGGGGAAAAGCTAATGAAGTCTTAATAAAAGTAAATCTTTTATGAGGGTTTTATTTCTCCAACTGATATATATATATATTAAATACATAAATGTTACAATATGAAAACACATATTACTTGAGTATATATACCCAATATACCTACCATTACACATTGTACAGAGAGTGTGAGAGAAAAAAAAATAACAAGAGAGAGATAGGAGCATAGGCACTCGAGTGCACCCCAGTGTTAGTAACGAGTCTCTATCGTGTTCTCTATACTCCGTTTGGCTTGTCTACACTCTGGCATGTATAATAACAGTACATACAATTTTGCCTTATTCTATACACCGATGTATTTATCCCTATAACACAATAGACCAACATTCTACACATTGTAAAACATGGTACTCTCAGCCGAGTGACAAGCAACGTGTTATGTTGTTTTTCTCTTTTTTTTTTTTTTATATACACTGCAAATTATTATTAGTCATTAAACACTATTACAAACACATACATATCCTATCACTCGTATTATATTATTATCTCGACTTCTTTACAAATAATAAAATTATATATTTGTTCTTTTTCAAAATAAACCACCCTTTTTTTTTTACATTATTTTATATCAGTTTTAAGAAAAAAAAAAAATAACAAAAAATTCAACAAGAAAAATCGATGACATTTCCCTTAAATTTATTGCCTGTTTTTCACGCACGATTGAACTTTTTCTGATAATAAATAATAATAATAATATTAATGAAATAAAAAATTGTAGATAGTATAAAAAAAAATATTATAATATCATATTGAAAATAAAAAAATAGATAAAGTAAGTTTTTCAAATACGCAAAAAATATTTATATACGTGCACCATAGTTTTTTAAAAAAAAGTTTATATATTTTATTAAAGTAGAAAATTCAGGATCACACGGGGATTCCTCATAAATTATATTGAGAAATAATCCATGGTAAAGATATATTGTTATATATGAAAAAAAAAAAAAAAAAGTATAGATCAGAGTCAAGCTGTCCAGATTCGACAAACCAATTTTGTATGTCTTTTCTACTACTCAAAAATAAAAATGTTTTAAATAATTCTATATATATATATGTTTAAAATGAATGAAAAAAAAAATTCTAAGTGTGTGGGCGTGTCGAAATTGAAACCACCCGCTGTGGAATGAAGATCTGAAAAAGAGAGAAAATATAATAAAAAAAAAAAAAAATTAGGGGGAAAACACGCGGCATTTGAGTTGTCATCGGCACAATGAGCCAAAGGTTATCTACGATGAATTTTTTCTGTCTAACACTCACCCTCTTTATCCACCCCTCTTCATCTTGAGAAAGAGTGCGCAAAGAAAAAAAAAAAACTGTAGATATTTTTTGACTTGGATGAAAAATAGCATTTTAAACTATTGTCTGATTTTTTTTTTATTTATTTGACAGTCTTGTATTATATGTATATACTTGAGCTATGTATAAAAAATAAAAAAAACTTTTTTATTTTGTGTATTTTTTATTTTTCTTTTAAAAATTTACAAGTTTAAATTAATAAAATGAATTATTTTCGTTTGTTGATAGGTCATAGTGGTGTAAATCAATTAGGTGGTGTTTTTGTCGGTGGTCGACCACTTCCCGACTCGACACGACAAAAAATTGTTGAACTTGCACATTCGGGGGCTAGACCATGTGATATCTCAAGGATACTTCAGGTCAGCAATGGATGCGTCTCGAAGATACTTGGCAGGTTAGTTTGAAGTACTTTACGATAATCATTAATAATCTCTAGTGCATTACATTTAATTTTATACAAAAAAATATAAGTGACAAGTGTGTATATATATATATTTTTTTTTTCGCTTTCACAATTTTCTCAAATGCAATTATTGTTATATACAAGAATATTTATTAGTTGGCATATCGTAACTGAATTTATTTATAATTAATGTTAACATTTAGTTTTTATAAATAAATTTTTTATTTTGTTCAATTGTATTGGAAAATAACGAATAATATGCTAGAGCTTTACAATTGGAAGCATGCTTTCAATATATATATAGTTGGTTATTTTCATAATTAAGAGCTTTTTAGTGCTATATAAGAACTAATGCCATAAACTGTTCTGATATATAGTTATTAATCATTTTGATAATTATGAAACATAGTATACATGTATAAGACTTAAATAATAGTATTATTATTATATGTTTTCTGAATAAAATAATAATAATAAAGTGAAAAAAATTGAAAACTATATATACATGTATATTGTATTTTATTCTATTCACAACCTTGACCAACGACTATAACCCAGGAGTTTTCGTATCTAAATTATATTTAGAAACCTTCGGCTTAGTTAGTCTAGTGTTGTAAATAAAATAAAATACAATACATATAAGTTTTAAATTTTTTTTTGAAATCAATGAAAACGAGATTTGTGAAATCCAGTCCTGTTGCTCAGAAACAAATAGCTCAAATATGAAAAAGTTGCGCACGCAACTGACCACAAGAATGTCAACCACGTGTGCATGTCTCACATTCGTTTTAAGAACTTAATTTTTTTTTTATTTAAACTTTATACATTTATATTTTCATACTCTTAATGACATATATTTTGTGCAAATTTGTTACATCATAACAACATTCAAACGCATACATTTAACTATACATACATATACCGAATTCGTTTCTAAAACATAATTATCACCATAAAATAATTAAGTAAATTATTAATAAATATTGTTTATTGTATTTATTGATTATACACTTCGTAGTCATGATGTCACTATATCAAACCATGAATAGCATTATATATATACATACATATATTAAAACCATTGTCATACAATTAATTCAGTGAAGTGAGTTAAATATATTTTTGGGATCTGTACCGAATTGAACTGCAAGTTTACTACTGTTCCAGGTATTATGAAACAGGCTCAATAAGACCAAGAGCAATTGGTGGTAGTAAACCTCGTGTTGCAACTGCTGAAGTTGTTGGTAAAATATCACTGTACAAGAGTGAATGTCCATCAATATTCGCATGGGAAATACGTGATCGATTGCTTCAAGAAGGTGTTTGTACCAACGACAACATTCCAAGTGTAAGTAAATTTTAAAATAGTACATATATAATAGTAATAATAATAATATATACATGAATATAATGAAGAAAAAAAAAACTCGTTGTTGCAAAATTATTCGCATGCGTCCAATGAAATACTAGGGTTCATAACAACCCCAAGCTAAAGCTTCAATAGAAGAAGAAAAAAATAAAATAAGTTTCTTTAGAAAAGTAAGACAGTGATAGAAGCAAGTAAAGGGCTGTCCTGTAAGCATCATCCACCTTCATTTTAATTTTCTCTGTCTTACTCACACTTTCTTGGATGATTGGCTTCCAAAACTGATGGGATTCACCATCCCTTCTGTCTTTCGTCGTCGTTGTGGGTCTTTTAGTAATGGCTCCCAAGTATTCCTTCACGTTTACTCTGCACCCTCGCCGCACTTATATATTTACTACTTCGTCTATATATACATTTATATTCCCTAGATATAAGCATTGTCAGAAAGCTCTTCAATCCAGCTCTTTTTAATGTTTAAATTCTTTAATTCTAAAAATCACTATTTTGTCTTCAAACAAACATTGAAACATACGAAAATTCTTGACAAGCTTTATTCAAATATATTTATATTTTTTTTTTTTTAAACTTATTTTTTTGTTTGTTCATTTATTTTTAAAAAAACTAAAAAAAAAGAAAAAGTTTGTATACAATTTTATTATTACTTTTTTATTTATATTTGTTTATTTTTTATTATTTGTTTTATTGTATTTTTTTGACGAGTGTTGTGCTCAGTTAGGCGTTAATAAATTTAGTTTTGCTTTAAATATATATAATGGAATATTACACGGACTATTAAAGAATCGTTAATCTTAACCCACAACAAGTTATCGGTAACTTGAGCTTTGGAGAATACAACATCGGCTCGCTGGAAAATTTTTCGGTGCGATGCTCACTTGGAACTTCCATCCGGATTATACCGTGACGCCTTTGATCCTTCGTATCGTATTTTTTTATTTTATTTTTTTTTTAACCTTTCTTCTGATTTTTTTCTGACTTTATCAATATATGTATTTTTTTTAAATCAGGGTTTTGGTTTATCTCTTTTATGATATTTTGCCCTAACTAACTATATAATTGAAAAGTTTTTTTAAATATACAGATTTTATTATCACTAAAACTTTCTCTATATTTTTTGTTTGTTGAAAAAAAAGAATTCAACTGAGTTTTCGACACGGGGTTTGTTACTAATCAAATTACCATGACAGGTACTTAAAAAATCAGGATAAAATCATTTGAATGATTGTGAAATTATTTAAAAAAAAAAGATATTTCAGTGATTTCTTGAGATCATTTTCAGTCTTTAAAGAATAAAAATGCCCATTGAGAAGAAATAATTTATAAATAATGTTGAAAACTTTATTTCAAATAAAGTTTTCAACATTATTTATAAATAACATTGCCAAATAAAGAATAATAATAATTGATAAATTAAGTTATAAATATAGAGTAAAAAATATTTAAATAAAAAAGTCATAATGTATGTAAACACAAAAAAAAAAAAAACAGAAAATTAACTAACTTATTATTCTTCATTTGAAATCACAATCAACAGCAAAACTCTCAGTTGACAAAATTAAAATATGTTACTGTAAAGTGACATTAGATTTTCTGTGTAAAATGATAAAAAAGAAAAAAATATTCTATAAGCGAGTTGTGACGATTGGGGAAAATTTTATTATTCTCAGACGTTACTCCCGTTATTGTAATGCAATCAAAATGAATACCCTGGGTAAACAATTTCCTTTTTTTTTTTCTTTTGTTTTTATTTTATTCGTTATTCATATTAAATTTCAAAACTTTTTAAATTTTCTTTACATTATTAATTCTTTTATTTGCTAGACAATTTTTTTTTCCTTTTTACTTTTCATTAAATACACATAATTCAATGTTGTTTTTTTTTTTTATCAAGTTTTATTTTATTTGTTTTTTGATTTTAAATGTCAGGGTTAAAATAAATAATGAAAATTTGTCGCATGTCCAAAATGGTTTTGTTCACTATCTCATTCTATCTCATTCCATTTTATTCTCAAACCATTTGGCTTCTGTATTTGAATCTGGCACCCGGTGTAGTAGCGGCCGCGTTATTGGTTTATTCGCACCACTGATTCGGAACTCAGGGGTTCTCAATTCACATTTCAACATCTAACTCATCATAAAATTTATACAAAGAAAAAAAAAACAAATTATTTAATAATATTATATATATTTTTATCTATCATTGATATAAAAAATGTAATTTTTTTTTTTTATTCCAATTATAATATTAAAAGTCGATAACTTGTTTCTCCTTTTTTATCCTTAAATTATTTAGTAAAAAATTTAATTTTTATTCGTTCAAATTAACTGTTTACTTGATGATTGAGCCGCTAAATTATTGTAAAAGTCATATATGGCTTATAAAAAAAAAATTATTCTTATTTTTTACAGTATATATACATGCATTATTTAGTTACATCCAGTATATATAAAAGTTTATACAAAGAGTATATAACCTAGTTATTCAAAAAACACAAATTTAAACTAACCAAATAGAATGAAAAAAAAAAAAAATTCATTGTTTTTATATTTTGTGAAGAAAAATACTTGTGGGGAATTTGATAGAAACATGGTAAAGTAACCGCAACAATGCCTCTCTGGGTGAGTAATAGATGGTCTATAGAAGAGCCAAAGCAAGTGAATTGTTAGTTCTATTGGTCCTTGGAAGGAGTATATAAAGACTTGGATAAAAGAGATGCGCCAATGACAACATCAGATGTATAAAATAAGAGAAAGCAAGTCAGTAAATATATATGTTTTATAAGGATTAAGGAGGGTTATATATATATACAAAAAAAAGGATATCAGGGGAAATAGCGCGAAGAAACGACACCCTTTGCCTCGTCGTTCTGGCGTAAATCAATGTGACCCTTGCCTCCCCTCATCCCTCTTCTTTAAGTTTGCGGGGTTCCTTGTCGACTTCTGGCGCGTCACGCGAACGACCCCTTTAGATGTGCTATATAGTTTCTGGTTGTGTGTTTCTATACTACTACTAGATATATGGGGATGTTGTAATATAGCTAGGGTATACACTATGTATAGTGAAGAAGGATAAAATTAAGGGTGAGGTAAGTTAGGGGGTGTTGGAGACGTCCGGCTACTGCATTATGTATTTCTCACCAAACCAACCTCGACTTTCATACCAACTTTAACTCAACGCGTCGTCGTTATTTTTTTTTTTCATCCTCTATCTTATCTCTTGACTTCCTAACGCCACTTTTTCTTTCGTTTCATTATTATTATTATTATTGTCCTTTTTTTTTTCGTTTTTTATGTGTGTCTTGCTGCTTTAATCAGCGATCATGGTCCGACAATATCTATTCAGAATAAAGAAAAAATAAAAATGTATATATAAATAAATCAATTTCTTTGAAATGGAATTTTTATTTTTTTTATTTTCTCAATCAAAAATTTCATATGAATATAAAAATATTAACAATCATTTGGATATTATCTTAAATCTATATACCAATTAATTGTTCATCATCATTATTTTTATTTACATCAGATTTTTTGTTTCAAAAAAATTTATATTAAAACGAAAAAAATTCGACCCTATATAATTTTCCTGCATCAAAAAATCTGTAACTATCATACTAAGCAATAAAAATGGACGCGTGGCATCTCCTCCTCCACACCCTAAATATATTTGTATTTAGTACAACATGCATGTAGATTTTTTTATGTATTTTTTTTTTTGGTAAAAATAAAATTGTTACATTTTTTTTGTACCCTACTGTTAAAACCTTGAAAAGCGAGATTAAAAGCTGTGATTATATACATGGAAATTGAGCTGGGTTATATCCCCCTTTTTCCTCTTTATTCCATTCCTTTTTATCCCCCTCTTTCCCCCTTATTTTATCCACCCCCTTAACATACACAATCATCTTTCTTCTTCCCCATTTCAAATTGCGAATACCAGACGTTCCTCGGTTTCTATTTAAATGTAATTTGTATCTAGGACTACCACCTAAAATTTTTCGACTAAAATATAAGGATATAGTGAGTATTATATAGAAATTAGGTGGTTTGGGGGTAATGTCTTTGCTCATCTCCGTCAACCACCATGTGGTCTTTTACCTCTTTTATATATGTACAAACAAACAAACATAAATAATATACTTTTTTTTTTTCATTTTTTTCCACCTGAAAAATTTACAAATATTTAGGTTTACATTAAGTTTACTTTAAAATTTCTCGGGTTTACCAAGCATCATGAGTTTACTTGCACAATTAAAATACCATAAAATTGAAAAATTAATGTACTTATGAGCTGAAGTATTATTATTCGCAGAAAAAACTTCACAGTCAACCCTTGTATTAAGTTCAGAAATTAGTTCAGTCAATAGAACAAAAATAGAAACAACATATTTTTGAATGAAAATAAATAAATCTTTAATAGAGAAATCGTATATGGATGAATATTTGTTTTTTTTTTTTTTTGTATACATTATTCAAGCAATATCAACTATCTCATACTAATTATTATAAGAATCAACTAATGTAGAAAAAGCAATTTTAATTTTAAAAGTAAAACAAAGAAAAGAAACAAAAAATTTTATTTACACATAATGATCTCTGATATACTAAACGGACAATGGACCCCAAAATTAGGTGGTATTCAAGTCCTATCAGAAAAAGTTTCAACAAACCTGTAAAAAAAAGTGAGCTAATATACTGCAAGTAGTAAGTTAACATGAAAATTTAAGCAATTGGTAAAAATAAGAATTTTGGGAAAAAAATTTTTTTTTTTTATATTTCCCATGGGGTAGAAAAAAGTAAATAATGACAAAGGGGCTTGTTACATTATACGTTTAAAAATCAGTATAACAATATCCTTGAAAAAAAATTTTTTTCACAATAAAAAAAAATTATCATCGCTTACAGTGTGACGAAATTCGACCGAAATATTTGATAAATAATTTTTATTGAGCTCGTGCATGGTAACGTGTGTCAGAAATGTATATATATTTTACAAATTGGTATATATATGTATAAAAAAGGGAGTAAATACAAACCGAAGGGTGCAATATAATGACAGGTTTAAGTGTCAACAATTCACTGTCGTGTAATTATCAATTTGTTCCAACCCTCAAATTAACATACACCTATATTTATACAATACAGTTTTATTCACATATCGTTGACATTACTCTCTTGATATAAAATTAAAAAAATGACAACATATATTTTTAATATTTATTATTATTTTATTTATTATACTCGTTAATCAGTTATCTGTAGGGAAAATATTAATTCAAATACTCGAGATGTGCGTGTTGCATGTATATATACAACGACAAGGGAATGATAAAATTGAAAAATAATAATAATCCAGCTTATCTTCCAAGTTTCAATACCCTTCACATATTATATTATTTGTTCAACACGTTATAGTATACACCAGCAATGTTGAGAGCATCATTGAAATTGGCTTTAAATGTTGAATGCAATGATGAGTGTATTACACTTCTTTTTTTTTTTCATAATTTTTACCCTTACAACTTTTTTTGTTTTTAATTATGTAATTCTTTTTTATTTTTTATACTTATATTTTCTCTTGACGAATATAATCGAGAAGCCTTGCGATACGCACTGCTACTATCAAGCCATCAACATAATATTATGACATCTCTATCCGGCTTCACAATAATAATAATCACAACCCCCTGTGTAACATATCACTTGTCTATGAGAACAAGATACAGATATACATATCAGAAGGGGGTGGGGCATGGATAAAAAGCGAAGGCTGGGAGGATTTGTCTCGTGTTTATTTTTTTTTATATATTTTTTTATATCTACCCCTGGCACTCTTCATCTGAGCTCTCTCTATATCACGATGCTTCACACTTCACGCTTCATGCTAATATAATCGATCGACAATGTGTCTCGTCATATTTTCAACCCCTCGCCACGCGACTTGTGATTGTTGTATTTTGTCACTCTGTGTGAATTGTCTATTTATTTATTAAAATATATCTTAATCTTTTAGATTTTTTAATATTTATATCGATTATATAGAAAATAAAAAAGTAATATGACGACTGCAGATTATTTGGAAATTTTATTATTTTTTTCCAAAAAAACTTTTTAATGAATAGTACAGTAATTTTTAGTATACAGTGAATACATTTTTAAGATGAAAAACTTGAATTTATATTTAAGAATTTTAATGTGAGAAATTACAATGGCCTTAGTAAACTATATTGATATTGAGAGGTTGTTTAGTGGTTCAATATTAGTATTTTTCAAATTGCTATTTAAATATTTTGTGATTGCAATGAGTTTCACATGAATTCACTTATTACAAACGATTGCAAGTTATTTTAAGTGATTTTTCAATATTGCAATCATTAATAAAATCAATAATTTCAACAATGAAAAATCACTTGACGAAAATTAAAATTTTCAATACTCCGGTGGGTCATGTGCAATTATTAATTGGTTCATTTTTTTTTTTTTTTAAATAAATGTCATATTGCTCATAGGTTATGTCGTTTTATTTACTACGGAATATTATTATAAACATATGTTTATCTGTGTGAGTGAGTTTTACTGAGCAGGGCTGCCAACTTCGTGCGACTAATCTGCCTCAATGTAATTTTGACAGATCCCAATGTTAATCAGTTCCGTGACTCCGAAAATAAAATTTTGTAATTAATCATCAATATCTCTGTCAATTTTCAAGATATCGCGTTCATATTTGCGGCAAATTGTAGATAAAAATAAAATGAAACTTTAAATTAGTCGGTGGAAGTTGATCGGATGGATAGTTTAAGAGTTATTAAATAAAAAAAAAAAAAGGCAAAATGATAAATTTGATATTTTCAGCATTTACGGCTTTAATAATTACTTTTTAAAAAAACGAAAATATACGAATTGTAGGTATTAAAAATACGCTTCTTTTGATCATAATATGAAGTCTCTAGGTCTATTGACTGAGGAGCTACGACACTTTTTTTTTTTTCTCAGACAAATTCAATACGTAGGTGACGCGAAGCGTCCCACCTACGTAAAAATGTATAAATGTATTTTCTTTATGTGATTGCATTATTGCATTATTAATTGCAAGATTGCAAAAAACTTAGAATTAGAAAGAGTTATTACAAATATTATTAATGATTGCAAGCAATCATTTAATCAAAAGGGAAAACTAATTTTTTTCAATTTCATGATATTTCAAATGATTGCATAGGATTTCTAAATGATTTCAAAAAAAGTATAGTTGGGTGATTTTATGGACCTAGGTGAATTCAGTTCCGTGGTACCCCATGGTTACCCCCTGGGCCATTGTTTCCTGACCGTTTATATACATTCGAATGTGTACCAGGTCACATCTGGTGGAACTGAATTCACCGTTTGCCGATTTTATTTGTAAATAAGCTCTCGATTGATATCAATTTTCATCTTCTCAGGTGTACAATGTACATGCAGCCATAAAAATATAGTAAAATTATTATTTTAAAAATTAAAAACAACAAAAAAAAAATTTCTTTTGTTCGCATATACATGCAGCTGATTAGTAAGATATTAACCCTGTCAATAATTATATGCAACTGTTGATCTAATGAATAAATCAAGATGTCAGTACCAACGTATAAGTAGCAGCGTTGCCAACTCTGAAAACAGCAATATGGTATAAAGTAAGGGAAAATATGGTAAAATGGACGGCAATATGGTAAAAAAAAAATTTTTAATTTTTTATCGTAATCAATTAAATGAAACTTTATTTATTTTTTTTTTTTATTATTTATTTATTCAGTCATATCTTGGTAGAAATAATCTCTCCGGATTTTCTACGGGTTTCTCCGGATTTCTTCGGATCTCTCCGGAGTTTTCCCGATCTCTCCGGATTTCTCCGGATTTTCTACGTAATTGAGACTTCCGGAGATATTTACGGAGTAATCTCCAGACTATTTCCATAATATCTCCGGATTTTTTCCGGAATTTTCGATTAAAAAAACAAACACAAAAAAGTGGAAAAATCAATAAAAAAAACTAGAAATAAGAGTTTACATACGAAAAATAAAAAAGGAACTTTTTCTGAAAAAATCCGAAGAAAATCCGAAAAAACTCCGGAATAATATCTCTGGAAGTCTCAATTGCGTAGAAAATCCGGAGATCATATTTCGAATTGTCAGTAGAATTTAGACGATACCTTACGTCAGCTGCCATCTTGAATACAAAAAATCAGATCGGATTCAATTTAAAATCCGGCAACTGACGTAAAAACGATTAACGTTTTCCAACCAAACGATTACTTCTTCTCTGATCACTTCTTCTTTATTTGATTGTTAATAAAACTGAATTAAAAAAAATCCTTTTTGTTCTTTTACGTGTGCATCCTATCACATTTGGAATTGTCAGTAGAATTTAGACACTACCATACGTCAGCTGCCATATTAAATACAAAAAATCAGGTCTAACTAGTCAAACTAGTGTTCTAAACTAGATTTCAAGATATACCGTTTTTTCGGCTACGTTTAAATCTAAATATATTTTTAATTGTCATTGAATTCTAGAAAATCACCTACGTCACCAGTCATCTTGAATAAAAAAATTCAAGTCAGATTCAGTTTAAAACTTGATTACTGTCCTAGAATTATTAAAAGATTTTTACCAGACGGTCACTTCTTTCCTGAAGAAGTGCTTGCTTAATTTAATTGTTAGTGCAACTTGATTT